>JAODAL010004645.1:0-153519 GCA_025379985.1 Phyllomedusa bahiana | reverse complement strand
CGGCAATAACGGGCTTTTGCTTGGGATGGTTTGGGTTTAAAGGTTTAAAACTGCCCCCAAACCTGGAAACAGAAGGCTCTCTAACGGGCCCATTTTAGGGGTGAGGCGCAAACGGGTGGAAGGAAAGGGCGGGATGGGTCCTGGTGGTGCGGGTGGTACTCGGGGCGAGGTGGAGGTGAAGGGGAGGCTGACCCCTGATCATGACTCTGAGGAGACATGGGCACTGGGGAACGTTTGGTGGTGGCGGGGGAGGAGGAGGCAGAGACAGACTGTGACAGTGGTTTGGGAAAGCCCGGATGGTGTTTCCCTCCTTTAATATGCTTCGCTGCATGGACTAGACTGATGGTGGTCGTTAAACACCAAGATTCTTGCCTCTACTGATGCTTTTCGCCAAAGGGCGGCATATGAATGCGGGGGTAAAACAGAGGCTTGCTAAAAAAGGCCCAGGTTTGAGGGTCCTGGCCCTTTTTGAGGGGAAAAGCGAGGGCGGGGTTTCCGGACCGGGGTGGGGGAATCTCTCAGCGGACCCGTACCGCCCTCCCCTTTTTGAGGCGGGACCGTACGACACCCCCCTTTGTCTTTTTCCTCTCCAGTGTTTAAGCGCTCGCAAGCAAATTCTGCGAAAAGACCCGTTTGGAGCTGCAACTGTCCTCATCATCATCAACACAGGTGACTTGGTCGTCCTGAATTCTGCTCCAGGAGTGGGGCTACAGGCAAGAGGCATGAAAGGCATTCCCGCCCGCCGGGATTTTTGCCAATTGACCATTTTCCTTCCCCTCCTCTGATGGCTCAGTAACGGGGCCCCAAGCAACAAAATCATTTTTAACATGCCTTCTGCCCCAAAACCGCATTTTGTCATTAAAAGGTCTAGAAAATGGTTTAAAACCCAGTGGTGGGTCACGATTGAATTTTGGGTGCCTTCGCTTTTGTTGGAGGAGTGAGTGCTGTGACGACATTTGTGGCCGTGACGGGAGGACGGGAGGTAAGACCCCTGGGATGCGGTTGCTTTAAACCATGAAAAAGTTTTGGAAAACGCTTTTCGTTACTGGATTACGGGCCCCCTGACCAGCGAGACACCTGACGGCCCCTAAACCGACACCATGGCTTGGTGTTGTCCCCCAGCACTGGAAAGCCCCTTCTCTTGAACCTCTACTCAATGTCCTCCCCCCCTCTTTGCTCGCTTACCACCTGATTTCGTCCATGTTCGGGAAAGATAAAAATTTGAAAAGGTATGGAAGATTTTTTGGAAAGTTCTTATTTTTAAAGAGGGCAAATCAAGCTATTCTTAAATCCTTTTAATTTTCCTACAGCCAACTGGGTTTAAAAACTGAAATGTTTTTGCGAATCCAGTGAAATGCTCTGGGGAAAAACCGAAAACAAACAACAGTGTTCCCCCTTCAGTCCAGGGTTTTACAAATGCCAAGTAGGACTAGGAATTGTAGTTTTCAAAAAAAATCAAAACAAGTCGCTATCTGCGCCAAACTGAATTCAAGGGCCCCAATAAAACTATTTAAAATTCCCGGGAGGGAAAATTGTGTTTTTTTGCAGCAATGACAAACAGAACAGTTGCTAGAAAATTTTTTCGACAGTTTTGCCGTACAAGGGCTATTTGAAAAAAACTAGGGCCCCCGCCCCACGGCAATACAGCTATTTAAAAACTACTCGGATAAAAAAAGGTATTTTTTGCGCTATAAAATTCCCCTGGGGTGACTAAAAAATGCTGTAAAAAATTTTAAAGTGCAAGGGGCTCTATAAACAAAGCTGGCCTGCCCAAAGGAAAAAAAACACCTATTAAAATTTTTAACAGATAATAAAAGTGGAGTTTTGCACCTATAAAATTTACACCTGCGGTGACACAAAATTTTTGTATTCAAATTTAAGGCGGTGGTTTATGGACAAAGCTGGCCTGCCCCAAAAGTGAAAAAAACACCTATTGAAATGTTACGGACATAAAAAGTGGAGTTTTGCCCCTTAAAATACACCTGGGTCAAAAATTTTTCTTTTCAAATTTAAAGTGAGGCTGCACAACATAAATTTATATTTCACAAAAAAACGGGCCAAAAATTTTAAAAAAAAACCCCATTGAATAGATCAAAACTCTAAACACGTCGGGTGACAATATCCATTTCCCCTTTAAAGGCCCTCTGTTTCGCCCGCAGCCCCCCCCCCCCGTGACTGTCAGCGTAATGTCCTTTAAAATTCTCAGCCAAATAACTAAAATCTGCAAATCTCAATCACCTAAATTTCTAATGTTCACATAGAAGAAAATTGTTTTGGTGAACAAATTAACAGTTTCGCTGAGCTGTTTTGAGAGAGAGGGAACATGTCCTGTCTTATGAGCCAAAACCCACCAATGATCAGAACAGGAAGGGTGTTCTATGAAAAACGAGGCAGTGTTTTTTCCCACCCAATCGCAACCATACAAAACCCAGTTTTTACGTCGCACACCCGTTCACCCTGTCTATTCTGTGGCTATTTGTGGCCGCCAAAATGACGGAAGCGCTGAAAATGGCGCATTTTAAATAGATTATGGCAGATTTTCACCTTAAATTACGCGTGATCGAAAAAATCCGATCAACATAAAACCTCCCGATTTCCACTTTGTCATAAAATCGCCAACATATCCAAATGTAGTTTATGTGCGCACCAGTTTTTCCGCTGACGGGCGAGGAATAAAATTTCAAAGTACTCTTTAAGGGGTTTCAAAAATTTTGAACTATTTTTGGTGTTTAAGTAAAAAATTAAAAGGTCCCCAAGGGGAGTGAAAGGAAGGAGAGAAGTTTTTTTTATAGATAGGAAAATGGGGGAAATGGTTGACCAGCTTGTGCCCAATAGAATTAATAACAATTTGCATTGCTTCCCTATTAAGTAAAAAGTAACAAGTCCGCTGAAACTTTAGCTATGAATGTGGGGAAATCCAAATTGGGTGGGTAGCGCCAAGGGTCAGAAAATTTTTTAATATTATTTTTTCAATTCAATTTGTCTAGGGGGTGCAGTCTACTTCCTTTTATCAATAAAAAATTTAAAATCTTAAATTTTAAAAATTACCTTTAGTGATTTTTTTTGTTTTGAGTCATTTTTAGAACCCCAAAGGGAAAATTGGGGTTTGTTTGGGGCGGTACAGTGCTACTAAAGTGTAATACATTTTTGGAGTGCATTGTTAAAACTGTCAGAAACCCGGACATGAAGGGGGATCCACGGGACCCCCGAAAGGTGGTGAAGCCACCCGGGGAACGGAATCTAAGTGGGCCCCGGTTTCCCCAGAGCCCGCCGAAAAAGCGGGGGGATTGCTGCGTGGGGAGCTCCAGGTCGTTCCCCCCTGACGTATTGCTTGGGGGTGGCAAGCCAGGATAGCGGTGCAAAATCGTCAGGCGGCCTATCGGGACAGGCAAAAGGTCGGGGCAGGGGGACAGGTTGGGGTCTGGAAAAGGCACTAGGTCAGGGGAAGCGCAAGTCGTGGTCGAGGGAAGGGAAGAATGGACGGACAGGGGTAAGTCAAAAACAAGGTTTTAAACGCTTTCTTATGGCTAAATGGCATAAAATCCGCAACACCCCCGGGAAAGGGGGCAGGCTTAAATAAGGGCAGTCCCCAAATGCCAATTCCCCGGTGCAGGGCCCCTTTAAATCCAGTGCCCTTCCCCGATTTGGGAAGGGACGGGGCCCCAAGGGCCCCGGGGTAGAGGGGACCGCACCCGGGCCCGGGGGGAGGCCAATCCCTCCCGTGACAAAACATATGACCCCTGGGATCCGGAATGATTGGGTTTAGCCCCAAAAGCTACAGAGCCCTTAAAAATACGGAAACCCACACTGTTTGACATTAGCGCTGAGTGGGAAAGCATGGGGAAACTTTTTGTGATTTAGTCTAAAAAAATCTGCTTTTTTTGGTGAGTTTTTTGCAGGGACCCACGTCAGGTGGGACCCCCAAAAATTTCCTTCCATAGTAATGATCTTTAAATGGAAATTAAAACCATTCACATTTAAAGGGTAAAAAATAGCTATAATAAGGACAATGGAAGATTAATAAAACAAATAGGTTCACGTTGCTCAATTGGATGAAGGCCAAAGCTGATTTATACAGTACGGATAAGGGCACTTTTTGAAATGAAACCCTTAAAAATGCATGCTACAAACAGTTTTTGGTAAACATCAGAACTATTTAAAGACAAGATTTCCACAGAACTGGAAAAAAAACAAAGAAGTCAAATCCCGTTTCCTCAATCTACGGAAATGATAACCCACAAAGGGTTGAAGCACAGATTATCAAAAATCTAAAGAACCAACCCAAAAAGCTCCAAAGGGCTTTGGATCTTTGAGTAGATCCCAACATACATACTTGTGGGGTTTTAGATTGTTCACTTTTTTGGGGCCCTAGTGGATAATGGCTTTGGTCTAACAGGCCCTTTGTTGTGGGGGTTGGAAAGGAGTAACAGTAGATTCCCAAAACGGGAAATCCTTTTCCCAAAGGGGAGTTTTCGGGGTTTGATTTTCCCATTTTTGTTATAATTAGCTTTACCGGAATCCCACTATAATTTGTTATGATTCCCCTTTGGGCTTTGTAAAAATGCAAAAATCTTTGCGTTTAAGTTGGGGAGATTGGAAAAATAGTTTTGGAAAAACGTCTGGGAGTGAAGATGGCTCTCAATGCTCTAAAATCATTTTGTTTTAAAAAAAAGAAATCTGGGATAACGTCCGGGGATGGTAGCAGCAAGATCTTGGGTTTTGGGGGGAATGTATTCACAATCATAACCTGTTTGGAAGGCATTCGGTAAAAAAGCCCCCTCAGATCTGTTAGGAAGGAGCGAGGGATTGGTCACTGATTCCGGGATCCTTAGTGATATTTTTTCTCCTAGATCTATCTTCAAATCGGGGTTTTAGACGACAGCTTCTGCACCTCTTTCCCCTCGCATTAGCCAATTTTTAAGTTGTGTGATGTAGCAAACTCCGCCATCTTTTTTTCTACATGGTCAGTTCTTGTAACCAGTGACTGTATATCTAATTTTAAGTCAACCATGACCTGTTTGAAATCTTGTGTAGGGATTCAAAGAGCAAAGAGCTTTTGAAAGATGGTTTGTTAAGGAATTTGATCTGGGACTCTTGGGGGGTTTTCCCTTCCACGATTTGGCCTAGGGGAGGGCATATAGATGAGAAAAAGGTTTTGGGCTTCCAAAAATTTTTTGAAGTGGAAAATTACTGGAAGAATTGAGTGAGTTTCATGTTTAACTTTTTGTGTTTTCTTAGTAGTGCTCCTCTTTTTCTTTTGTGTGCGAAAAGACATGTATCGGGGAAGTTAGGTAGTAACTTTCTTTGTTTTTTTTTGTTTTCTTCTTCTGTTTCTCACTCTTTAATCCTCAAATAAAATAATTGAGTTAGTCCAGACCTTCAGGGAATATTATCTATAACTAAGAAGAATTGCTCTTCTAAGGTTGCCGATTTTAATGAATAAGGGTGTGTAGCTAATTATGGACGGTTGCAGAGGTTGATGCAAGAAAATTTCGTGGTTTGTGCCTGAAAAATATTAATCGTTCTGTTTTATGGTTGGGTTTATGATGTTTGTGTTGGTGCTTGGTTGATATATAAAGTCTCAGAGTTGCCAGTACAGCCCTGCTGGGTAAGTCTCTAATAGTGTGTTACAGTATAGGGTGCCGCCCTGGGTGGGTTGTAATAAAGGGCCCCTTGGGTGAAATAGATTTAAATAATTTTGAAGGCAGAGTTGAAATGTAAAGTTCCCTTAAATGGTAACAGATAAGTCACCTTCTAGAAGCAGTTGAGCTTTTATAATTGAGGGTGACAGATCTGACTCGTTTAAGGTAAATCTTTGTCTGAATGAGAGCCAGAGGAGCAGGATTATATTCTCTATTCATTTTTTTGTGTATTAAATTTTGGAGAGACGAGATGTAACCAAGAAAAGTTGTCATGAAGTCCCTGGCAAGATGGAGAATTAAAGGTAATAAATCAGAGATGATGTCCTTGTGAGTGCCTGTCTCTGATGTAATCGTCAGTGTGTATTCAAAGAAAGGCAGCAGCATTACAAAACCTAAATGCCTGTTGGACAAATACTTCCCACAATACAGTTAATTGTATTTTGGAAATACCCTGTATTTAGTCTCAGTATAGTTGTAATCTTGTTGTTTGCAAAATGCTTTTTAATCAATTACAATATGATGGTATTATTAAGTCACAATTTGGTGGGAATATTTATGTACAGTATAGCAGCCAACCTTATTGTGGTTATTGCCCTGTGTAGTACTTTCTGTCGATGTCATATATGTAAACCCCCAAAAAGCAATACAAAAGTGAATAAGCTTACGGGTTTCCAATACAATGCTTACTGTGTGTTGCCCTATATGCTGCAATAATAATATACAGTGGTGGCCAAAAGTATTGGCACCCCTGCAATTCTGTAGAAATTTTCTCAGTTTCTTCCTGAAAATGATTGCAATCACAAATTCTTTGGTATTATCTTCATTTATTTCGCTTGCAATGAAAAAACACAAAACAGAATGAGACGAAAATCAAATCATTGATCATTTCACCCAAAACTTCAAAAATGGTCCGGACAAAAGTATTGGCACCCTCAGCCTAATACTTGGTAGCACAACCTTTAGCCAAAATAACTGCGAACAACCGCTTCCGGTTACCATCAATGAGTTTCTTACAATGCTCTGCTAGAATTTTAGACTATTCTTCTTTGGCAAACTGCTCCAGGTTCCTGAGATTTGAAGGGTTCCTTCTCCAAACTGCCATTTTGAGATCTCTCCACAGGTGTTCTATGGGATTCAGGTCTGGACTCATTACTGGCCACTTTAGAAGTCTCCAGTGCTTTCTCTCAAACCATTTTATAGTGCTTTTTGAAGTGTGTTTTGGGTCATTGTCCTGCTGGAAGACCCATGACCTCTAAAGGGAGACCCACCTTTCTCACACTGGGCCCTACATTATGCTGCAAAATTTGTTGGTAGTCTTCAGACTTCATAATGCCATGCACACGGTCAAGCAGTCCAGTGCCAGACCCAAAACATCAGGGACCCTCGGACTGCAGGGCAGCTTGAACTTGTTTGGATGTTAGTCGAGGTTCTTTATCCACCATCCGCACAATTGCGTTTAAATCTCTCGTCAATTTTTATTTTCCGTCCACATCTAGGGAGGTTAGCCACAGTGCCATGGGCTTTAAACTTCTTGATGACACTGCGCACGGTAAACACAGGAACATTCGGGTCTTTGGAGATGGACTTGTAACCTTGAGATTGCTCATGCTTCCTCACAATTTGGATTCTCAAGTCCTCAGACAGTTCTTTGGTCTTCTTTCTTTTCTCCATGCTCAATGTGGTACACACAAGGACACAGGACAGAGGTTGAGTCAACTTTAATGTCAACTGGCTGCAAGTGTGATTTAGTTATTGCCAACACCTGTTAGGTGCCATAGGTAAGTTACAGGTGCTGTTAATTACACAAACTAGAGAAGCATCACATGATTTTTCAAACAGTGCCAATACTTTGTCCACCCCCTTTTTTATGTTTGGTGTGGCATTATATCCAATTTGGCTTTATGACAATTCTTTTTGTGGTTTTCCATTGAAGACAAATTAAATGAAGATAATAATACCAAAGAATTTGTGATTGCAATCATTTTCAGGAAGAAACTGAGTATTATCTGACAGAATTGCAGGGGTGCCAATACTTTTGGCCATCGCTGTACCATTTGTTGTGGAATGTGTTAAGTGAAATGTCTATTTCATCCAACAGACGGTGCCTGTGTCTAGGCACACCCTGTGTGTGTTAAGGGTTAATACACGTGCTTGGTACAAAGATGGTGCTGCCTTTTGCAACTACAAATTCAATTCTAAAAAACTACAGGTGGTGGGGGGCGGAGCCTGACCGGCAGACTGAACAGCAGCTTCTAAAAGGAGCTCCAGCACTTGCTCCTGTTAATCCTGTGTTGGAGCAGGCATAGGACTTACAAACTCCGTGGACAACAAGCAAAGCTGTTTCTCATACTCAATGGAGTATTCCGGTCACTTTCCAGACCTGCAGTGCGATGACACGCCGCAACAAGGAGCCACCGAAAGTGGAGAGTGGGGCTGAACAAGAAGGAACCCACGGACCGCGTGGCACCGCAAGAACAGCAGGGATGCAAGCAGAGGTACCTCAGGGGACACTGGCTAAGTTAGCTCAATATGCTCACAACCCTTCCACATCTTCCTCTGGCATAGAGTCTCCCAGTAAGCAACAGCAGGATGCTGCAATGATGCATGCAGCAGCTGTGACAGACAAGCAAGGAGCAGGGGCAGAGATAAGTGCCAGCAGCATGCATACAGGAGCTAGGCCTAAAACAAATACACAGGTCACTCCTAGTTTACAAGCACAGCAGGATACAGAGGAACCTACACTGAGAGATGTGCTTCAAGCTGTTAACCAACGCCATACTGCTTTATGCACGCTGGCTATACAAGTTGGTGGTCTTAAAGAGGATATCAATATTATGCGGCATGATATGCAGCGATATGCTGAGCAGGTCAAAGCTGCCGAGACCAGAATCAGTGATCTGGAGGATCAATTCAATCCTTTGCAGCGGGACTGTGAGTCGCATTCTCAGATGATTAAGGCACTACTCGCCAAGACAGATGACCTGGAGAATCGTTCCCGCAGAAACAATGTGCGCATTGTGGGAGTGGCAGAAAAAACGGAGGACCCTAACCCATCAAAGTTCTTTGAGACCTGGCTCTCTAATATCTTCGGAAAGAACTCCTTTACTTCTATGTTTGCAGTTGAGAGGGCGCATAGGGTCCCAATATAGCCATTACCTCCAGGGGCGCCGACTAGATCAGTGCTGGTTAAGCTGCTGCATTTTAAAGATAGAGACACTATACTGCGCAAAGCGCGCCTACGGCAAGACGTCATGGTGGAGGGCTGTTGGATCTCCTTCTATCCGGATTTCTCTACAGAGGTTCAAAAGAGAAGAGCGCAGTTCCAGGATTTCAAGAGGCGGCTCCGGGCGCTTCGGGTGCTATATGCCATGCTATTCCCAGCGAGACTCCGAGTGGTGGCGTTAAACTCTACGCATTTCGTTGAAACTCCAAGAGGTGCTATGCAGTGTATCGACCAGAATGAATCCTCCATGAAAGCACAGCTTCCAGAGGACTCTGGAAGAGATAAGTGATCAACACTGTACACATTTTCTTCAATTCTCCTCTCTGATTTCCTTGCTTTATTTTTTCGTCCTGCTCCAACCCGGTTCTGTGTTTCATATTAAAATACATTTTTATGAGTGGGAGGTGGTTGGAGAAGAACTATTAATCTTGTGTTATGAAGTTAACTGTTGCCTTCACTTCCGGTCGTATGGAGGACTTGAGCCCATTTTTAGGGCTGTTAACAATTTTGCACATTTTTAATTTCTTGTCTTTTGTAATTTTTTACAATTGTTGGTTAACATGTTTATTTCTGACAGGGGGGAGGGTATCTGTCTCCAGAATGTTCTTTTTTACTTTGTGAGGCAAGTCAGACAGCTTCCATCCATCATATTGGCAGTTAAAGTTACTTGGTCACTTAATGGAAACAGGATGTTAGATGGCGGATAAGATAACACTGTTGTCCTGGAATGTGAGGGGACTCAGTGACCCAAACAAAAGATATGCTATGTTTAATTTTCTTTCCCAGTATCAGCCAGCTATTCTGTTTATTCAAGAGACACATTTGGTGTCAATTACAGTACAATGGCTTAACAGAGGGCATGGATGGGTTGGATTAGTCATTATTTACACATTAATTATTCTAGGGCGGGCAGTATTATTACCCAAAAATCCATTCCTTTTGAATGTCTGGCTATTGAGAGAGATGGGGATGGGAGATATATATGTGTATACTGTGTAGAAGGGCACAAGGTGCCATCGTTGATGGACGGTATGTGTCAGCGATGTCCCTGGCATCGGTGAAATAAAAGCCAAGATGTTTTTGTGTCAGTTACATTAGGTTACTGACACTTGTTTGTTAGTTATAGAACAGCTGCCTTAAGCGGCTGATCTGGGTCCGGCTTTTACTGGAATGGCCGAAGAGATGGGTGGGACGGCCATTCCCACACTCCAGGTTCAGGCTTTACCAGGCCTGTAAGAGCCTGGAGCTAGTGAAAGACAGGGTGTGGTTCCAAGACTGAAGTGTGTCAGTCTGTAGAGGAAAGAGCTCTGTGCTGGATGTGATCTGTGTGCTCTGCCGTTTCATGGAGCACTGAACCCACTACTGACGCATCCAAGCGGGTGAGATCGCCAAGCACTGGCGAAGAATCTTGATGTGAATGTTAAAGCTAAAGTAAGCTGTTGTTTTCCGTTTGATATCCACTGTATCAGACTTACCTTCTGTGGATGTTGTGTGGATAAAATAAACCACCTGTGTTATACCTGAGCATTTGCCTGCCAGTCTGCTGACCCTGAGGCTACCATTTAAGCTACATCCTACAAGTGGTGGAGGATGCGGGCATAGATCCCCCATATATGTCCTGGGTTAAGGCTGCAGCACACGTCCAGTTCACAGCACACAAAATGGAGGAAGCAATTGAACACCTTGTGCAGGGAAATTTGCAGCATCAGCAAGCCACAGCACAACAACAGCAAGCACAGCAGGAAACAAACCGCCCGCTTATGCAACAGATGATAGTACTGACTGAAGCAGTCAGAGGCAAAAGTGCGCCAGTTCCACCATCCCCAGATGACGGACGCCATGCCAGATGTTCGGTGAGGGAGGCACTGCAGAAGATGACTCCCGAGGACGCGAGGAAGCCCTTCGTGGCTGAATTTGAATGGGTCGCCAACAGTGAAAAGCTGCCTCAGGAAAAATGGGCAGTTTTGGCCCTATATCTAACTGGAGAGCCCCAAAAGGCGTACTGTGACCTGGCCCTGCAGGACGCCAAGGAGTATGGGAAACTCAAAGCCGAGATCTTGGCCCAGCTCGGGGTAACATTGGCGGTCCGGGCTCAGAGGGTGCATCTTTGGAGCTATAACACGGACAAACCACCAAGGTCGCAGTTATTTGACCTGCTCTGCTCCCCAGCTCAAATGGTTGAGAGCGTAGTCATGGACCATTTTAGACGCTCTCTTCCTAGACCTGTGCAGTGCTCAGGTAGACCTCCAGTCGGCGGATGAACTGGTGGGGTTGGTAGAAAGGTTCCATGCCATGGAGAATTCTCTGGGCGGGTCAGGTAACCTAAAATCCCTGTATGGGGAGACCCCCAGGAATTAAGAGGGTCCAAAATCAGGGCCCAAACCATCCCGAGAGGGCCACCTCAAAACCCGAGGGAGGTCAGAGCCATCAGCAAGTGGGCCACCAAGAGAGCCTTTCTGCTGGTGGTGTCATGCCCCAGGCCATGTAGTGGCCCAGAGCTCCTTAACCACGGAGCCAATGGAGTGTTCTGTGGGCCAACGTTGCTCTATGTTTGCTCATGCTGTGTGGAGTGCCCTTCTCGTCCCAGGAGAGGGACCCCAGATCTGCACTGTGAAGGTCAATGGGACTTTTGGGATTAGACTGTTGGACTCAGGGACTTTGGTTACTCTCCTGTCGGCTGCTCTACCTCATGTGGTGGTCCCTGGGAAAACTGTGGGGGGTCACATGTGTTCATGGGGATACCAGAATGTAACCAGTGGCCCTAGAAACGGACTTGGGAACTGAGGCGCATCTTGTGGGGGTTGTTAACAATTTGATGCATGATGTGATTATTGGTCGTGATTTCCCTATATTCTGGGATCTGTGGGGAAAAGTTGTGACGCAAAAGTACCCCCAAGACAAGGACAGCCCAGAGTGTACTAGTCCTGAGGTAACCTCGAGTTTCCCCCGACGGTCCTGGCAGGGGACAAAGGGGAGGAGTCAGGCTCGGAGGAAAATGTTCCTGACTTGGCAGTGTCCCGAGGGAACTTTGGGACGGCCCAACTCCAGGACCTTACTTTGAAAGGGGCGTTGGAGGGGGTTGTAGTCCTTAATGGGGTTCCCCAAGAGCCTGGGGCTGATGAGCGGTACCCCCACTTTGCGATGAATGGTGATCTACTGTATCGGGTAACCAAGATAAGAGATGTGTTGGTTGAACAGCTCTTGGTGCCTAGATCCTATCACCGCATGGTCCTAGACATGGCCCACTCCCATGTTTTAGGAGGACACCTGAGGACAGATAAGACTCTGGAGAGGATCCTGCAGAGGTTTTATTGGCCCGGGTGTTATCGAGAGGTTAGGGATTATTGCCAATCATGTCCTGTGTGTCAAGTTACCTCCCCGGTAGCCCACTTCCGCAGTCCCCTAGTACCGCTGCCCATTATCGAGGTACCCTTTGAGAGAGTGGCCATGGATTTAGTGGGGCCTCTGGTGAAATCTGCCTGGGGACACCAGTATATCTTAGTGGTCGTAGATACCCAGAGGCCGTACCTTTGAGAAATATGTCCTCTAAAAATATTGCCAGGGAATTATTCCACATCTTCTCCCGAACAGGGATTCCCAAAGAGATTCTGATGGATCAAGGGACCCCTTTTATGTCCAAGGTGATGAGGGACTTATGTAAGGTGCTAAGAGTTACGCAGATACGCACCTCAGTGTACCACCAACAAATGGACTGGCACGTGGAAGGCCATGCTCAAGAAGGTAGTGGAAAAGGACAGGCGCGATTGGGATTGCTTGTTACCATATCTTCTGTTCTCCATTAGAGAAGTGCCACAAGCCTCTACTGGGTTTCCTCCTTTTGAATTATTATATGGCCGACACCCAAGAGGATTGCTACACGTGGCCAAAGAAACCTGTGAGAATGAGGTCACTGCTTATAGGAGTGTGATCGAGCACGTCACACAAATGTAAGAGAGAGTTATCCGGGTAATGCCCATTGTTAAGGAACACCTTCTCCGAGCTCAGGAAGCCCAGGCCAGGCTGTACAATAGGAATGCTCAACTTAGACAATTTAGTCCAGGGGACAGGGTACTGGTGTTAGTACCGACAGTTGAGAGCAAATTCCTAGCCAAGTGGCAAGGGCCATACGAGATCGTTGAGTTAATGGGAGAGGTAAACTACAAGGTCCACCAGCCAGGTAAGAGGAAGCCCTTCCAGATCTATCATATATTAATTTGATCAAGCCCTGGAAGGAGAGAAATTCCCTAGAGGCCCCTTGGCTAATGACCCGACCAGAGTCAGGAGTGGAGCTTGTAACCATTGCTGAAACATTGTCCCCCTCTCAAAGACAACAATGCAAGGAACTCCTACAACAGAATAGAGACCTGTTTACAGAGGCCCCCGGGCTCACCAATGTTATTGAACATGAGATCCTTACAGAGCCACAGGTGAGGATCCTTATAGAATTCCTGAAGCCCGTCGGGAGGTAATTGCACAGGAGGTTCATAGGATGATGGAAGTAGGGGTAATTGAGAAGTCCAAGAGCGGGTGGTCCAGCCCCATAGTCCTAGTGCCCAAACCCAACGGCGAGTGGCGTTTCTGTAACGACTATCGCAAGCTGAACGAGGTCTCTAAGGTAGATGCCTATCCCATGCCGAAGGTCGACGAGCTCATCGAAAGACTAGGGCCTGCTTGCTACATCACTACCTTAGATCTCACCAAGGGATACTGGCAGATCCCTTTGTCAAAAAAAGTCTAGAGAGAAGAAGGCTTTCTCCACACCTGAGGGGTTATTTCAGTAAGTCCGACTGCCGTTTGGACTGCAGGGTGCCCCAGCTATATTCCAGAGGGCCATGGACCAGGTCTTACATCCCCATAGGAAGTATGCTGCCAGTTATTTGGATGACATAGTCATCTACAGTCGTGACTGGGAAAGCCAACTCCCTATGGTGCAAATGGTTTTGGAGGCCTTTAGAAGTGCCGGCTTTACGATAAACCCAAGTAAGTGTGCCATGGGTATGGAAGAGGCCCGGTACCTGGGGTATATCGTAGGGAGAGTTTAAATAAAGCCCCAATTGAACAAAATAGAGGTAATTCAGGGGTGGCCCTGACCCCTTACGAAAAAACAGGTCAAGGCGTTTCTGGGGATAGTGGGGTATTACTGGAGGTTTATCCCCAAGTTTGCAGAGATGGCAGTACCCTTAACCGAGCTTACCAACGGCACCAAGTGTGAAACACTTAAGTGGTCCCCAGAAGCGGAGAGAGCTCAAACAGGCCCTTTGTGGACAGCCAGTTTTGGTATCTCTAGATTTCTCTAAGGAGTTTGTTGTGCAGACCAGGGGTGGCTTAAACATTTTTTGATGAAAACATGTGAACTAAGAATCTTAAAGTTTTTTTCATGTATGATAGATAGCATAAATGCTTCTTTAGAGGTTTCCATGTATTGTATAGCCCTTTTAGCAGTTGGTGTGCCACTGGGCGTGTATATATATATATATGTATGCCGCAACCATGCCAGTGGCACCCAGGTTCACATTGTGTTTTTCAGAAATGTTTTTTTGTGCAGAACTATACGTTGTATTTGGCATATATTGCTTTTAATCTATATAGGGAGGAAGGGATGCCTCCATTTTGGTTTCTTGCACCCCGCCCACCTCCACAGGCTGTTATATCAGTGCAGTATGCTTGCAAGGTTGGTGTTTTTTTATTTTTCTCTCTGGATTATGGAGGTCGGTTGACCCAATGAGAAGTCTGAATTTGGCTCTATTGAGAGGTAAAGATAGCGTAGGACCACCCGCCTTGAGATCCCGCTGTAAGCCGTGGGTGGCTTAAATATTTTTTGATCAAAACATGTGAACTAAGAATCTCAAAGTTTTTTTGTTGTGCAGACCAACGCGTCAGAGGTGGGTCTAGGCGCTGTTATGTCCCAGGTAATAAATGGGGAAAACACCCTGTCATATACCTGAGTCGCAAGCTGTCCCCTGCGGAACGTAATTATTCCATTGTGGAAAAAGAAGGGCTAGCGATAAAATGGGCACTGGACTCCCTGAGATACTGACTGTTAGGGAGACGGTTCAGACTCATTTCAGATCATGGCCCTCTAAAATGGATGAGTGAGAGGAAGGGTAATAATGCCCGAGTGACCCGTTGGTTTCTAGCCCTGCTGGATTCCAGTTTACGGTAGAACATAGACCGGGGAAGCTACAAGGCAATGCGGATGCCCTCTCCAGATGCCCTGTATGCTGGCTGAAAGTGCCCAGCCCCCTGTATGCTGGCTTTGGGCAGAGGAGGGGGGTATGTAGAAGGGCACAAGGTGCCATCGTTGATGGGTGGTATGTGTCACCGATGTCCCTGGCATCGGTGAAGTAAAAGCCAAGATGTTTTTGTGTCAGTAACACTAGGTTACTGACATCTGTTTGCTAGTATATAACAGCTGCCTTAAGCGGCTGATCCGGGTCCGGCTTTTACTGGAATGGCCGAAGAGATGGGTGGGACGGCCATTCCCACACTCCAGGTTCAGGCTTTACCAGGCCTGTAAGAGCCTGGAGCTAGTGAGAGACAGGGTGTGGTTCCAAGACTGAAGTGCCTCAGTCTGTAAAGGAAAGAGCTCTGGGCTGGATGTCATCTGTGTGCTCGGCCATTTCATGGAGGACTGAACCCACTACTGACGCATCCAAGCAGATGAGATCGCCAAGCACTGGTGAAGAATCTTTATGTGACTGTTAACGCTGAAGTAAGCTGTTGTTTTCTGTTTGATATCCACTGTATCAGACTTACCTTCTGTGGATGTTGTGTGGATAAAATAAACCACCTGTGTTATACCTGAGCATTTGCCTGCCAGTCGGCTGACTTTGAGGCTACCGTTTGAGCTACATCCTACAACTCTAAAAATATACACTTGTGCATTTGTTTTGGTAAACATTTACATACCTCCGCCTTATAATTGAAGTACCTTTAAAGCAGTGCTTAACTTTGTGGGTGGTTATCCTGATGTCCCAGTTCTTATTATGGGGGATTTTAATACTGTTGTGGATCCACATTGGGATAAATTATCAGCAAATAATGTACTACTACACCCAGCATTGACTCCATTTGGACACATGATTGGAGAGTTGGAACTTGTAGACATCTGGCGGGCTAAACACCCTAATGAGTTTCACTTTTCACATTTTTCTAGTACGTATCACATGTTGTCTATAATAGATATGGCTTTGGGTAATCTTCGGCTGTGTCAAATGGTAACTAAAACTGAGTATCTTACACGCTCTGTTTCTGATCATTCACCAATGCTGATACAGATTAAAATTCCTGATTTATCAATAGGAAATATGAGGCGATGGAGATTTAATGCTCTCTGGCTGCCCCCCAATGAATACAGTTAAATTGACGTCAGATTTGGAGGAATTCTTTCAGATGAATATGGACTCAGCTCCGATCAGTACAGTGTGGGACACTATGAAGGCGTACCTCAGAGGGGGGCTGACACGGGAAATTAGCACCATGAAGATTGAAAGGGGGCAGCTAGAAAACACTATCCGTGAGCAAGTAAATTCTGCTGAGGATTGATTCGTTTTGCTCCGCACTCCACAAGCCGGGGAGGAACTGCGTAAGGTGCAGGATACACTGAATACATTTCTATTAGAGTCTTCTGAAAATAAACGATTTTTTAAAAAGCAAACTTATTTTGGTGAAGGGGAGCAGGCGGGCCGTTACTTAGATACTATCATTAATTTCCAGAGGGGCTCCAGTTTTATACCAGCTCTACGACATGCCTCAGGCGCCTTAATGACAGAATCCTTGGATGTTTTGGGAATATTGGATGATTTTTATAAACATTTATACACATCAAGACTTGAGGTTTCCCCTTCTCAGATTCAACAATATTTACGGGGTATAGATCTTTCCATGTTGAGTGCAGAACAGCGAGAGGTGTTGGATGCTCCTCTACGTATAGAGGAACTGCAGGTGGCAGTTAAGACTTTGGCAAATAATAAGTCCCCAGTGTTGGATGGATTGCCTACAGAGATTTATCAGCAATTTGGGGAGGTGTTGTTACCTAATTTGTTGGAGGTTTTTCAGGATGCAGAGACACAGGGCAGGTTACCTGCTTCAATGCAAGAGGCAGTAATAATAGTATTATTAAAACCTGATAAAGATCCATTACTCCCTGAGTCATAGAGGCCCATTTCTCTAATCTCAGTGGATACCAAAATACTAGCTAAAATGTTTGCTAACAGACTAACTGCGGTGGTAGCAGATCTCGTGCATCCTGATCAGGCGGGTTTTATACCACAGAGGGATACATCCAATAATTTACGGAGACTGTACCTGAACCTGCAGCTTCCTGTTGATAACTCTGGGGCTAGGTAAATTTGTTCTTTAGATTTGATAGTGTGGAGTGGGAATTTTTATGGGCGGTTTTACATAAATTGGGTTTTGGCCAAAAATGTATATCGTGGATTAAACTGTTTTATACTGATCCCAAGGCTAAGGTGCAGTCCAATAATTTACAATCAGAGAGGTTTGATTTGTGAAGGGGAACGAGACAGGGATGTCCTTTGTCTCCATTGCTATTTTCCCTGGCAATTGAGCCGTTAGCAGCTCAGATTAGAGCAAATGCCCATATTGAAGGCTTTAGGAGAGGGAGGCTGGATGACAAAATTGCCCTGTGCGCTGATGATATCCTCCTTTTTTTGGCTAATACTGGCGGCTCATTGACAGAGGCAATTAATGACATTAAAAGCTTTGGTGCCTACTCTGGGTTGAAAATTAATTGGGGTAAGTCTGTCATTATGTCAGTGGATGCTGTGGATCAATTTACTCTCCCCGGAGATATACCACTTCTGGTGTCCCATTCTTTCTGATACCTGGGTATAAATATTTCTGTGGATTTACAGGAATTTGGGCGGTTGACTCTGGATCCATTGCTTGTTACATTTAAAAATAAATTGGATGTCTGGCGTAAATTACCATTATCGATGGCGGGTAGATCAAATCTGGTTAAAATTATTTGGATGCCCCAGTTGTTGTACCTCCTACATAACTCTCCAATCTAGCTCCCACAGAGATTCTTTTTTAAAGTCAATACTATTTTCAGAGCCCTTATCTGGGGCAGGACGCATGCCCGGATAAAGCTATTGGCAAAGGACAAGGGAGGGTTGGCAATTCCTAATCCAGCAGTTTACTTCTTGGCAGCACAACTGCAATACATGAGCGATTGGGACGGGGATAAGGACTTAAACTTGAAACTATTACGCCACTATTTTAATTCTCCCAATCTTTATGGTAAATTGGAGGAAAAAACTTTTTTAGTGCACTCTAAAAAGTTTCCAACGTTATATTTGATGCATAAGCTGTGGTGGAAATTACGGGTGGATTTTGGGCTTCAGGGCTGCACATCCTATACCGAGATTTGTCCGAACTTT
Organism: Phyllomedusa bahiana; assembly: GCA_025379985.1. Classification (NCBI taxonomy): domain Eukaryota; kingdom Metazoa; phylum Chordata; class Amphibia; order Anura; family Hylidae; genus Phyllomedusa; species Phyllomedusa bahiana. Next base: position 135,250 of record JAODAL010004645.1, on the reverse strand, counting down.
TAGTGCTCAGGGTTTCAAGTCATGGGCATCTAGGGGCCTTCAATATGTCTCTCAACTGCTTACAGATCGGGGGTGCTGAAAAGTTTTCAGCAATTGCAAATGGAATTTGCTTTACCGCATACATAGCTATACAAATACTTACAGCTTAGGCACGCTTATAATGCAGAAAAAGGAAAGAGGGGTGTATTTTAAAAGAGGAGCCAAACTTAAGTATAATAAAATATGGGCTAAATGGCTGGATACTTCTGGTCTTGCTTCACCGAACTTAGTTAGGTATAGGGTGTTGGGGATCTCGGTGTAGAGGTTCCTGGGATTGCGACTATGGCAGTTGTGTGGATGGAGGCCGTCCGACAGCCAGGTACAATTTTTATTATGACAGGAACTGTTATTAATATTGCCTTATTATTTGATTGTAAAGGATGTTTACTGTTCTAAATGTGGAGATGGATTTGGGAGTTGGGCTGGGTTGTTTTTGGTGATAAAAGTTGAAATTTGGTCTAACAATGACATATGCTGTATTCTGTTTTGTACTACTTTATATCTGACCAATAAAAAGTTTATGGTTAAAAATAAACAACAAAACTACAGGTGTAGGAGAGACCGATACTCGTAAGAGGAAGGAATAGAGATAGTCTATGTGTGCCACATATATATATGAAATGCTTCGGTCACAGCACTTAAAAGATGCCTATATAACCCGCTGTCGCATTATAAAAGACAGGAAATGCTGCCAGACCTTTGACTGTGTGGTGTGTTTTCCTCTGTGCTGCACGTCCATACTCTAGGATAATTGGAAGACCCCACTAGGATGTAGAGCCTTGTGGTTCCATCCATTTCACATTCAATGCCTAAGCAGTAGTGTCACAGTAAATAACACCATGTAGTGACCAAAAAAACCTCTATAATGTTAATTTGTAATATGCCATATAAGTAATAGCCCTCCACAATTCAATCACTATATGGTGGTGCAATAATATGTAATTATGGCTGTGGAGGAATTATTTGGCTCTCGTACTATGGTGGTATTTTTTTTTCTTTCAAAAATAAAAAAATTGGTGTCACCATGCATTTCATCCTGAATGTAATTTTTCCAGTGTACTTATTCTAAAAAAAATAAGTGTAACCTCATTGACGCATGACTAAATGTCACCATTGGCTAGATAGAGATGTATCCTTGGGGCAACTTGAAGTCTAAATACAGTGCCGTTTACACCTCCTGCTTTTTTGTCTTTTGTCTGCTGCTTTTGTCTTTTGTCTGCTGTTGCTGCCTATGTGTATATGTAGTCAAAAGACTTTGGCTTCCTGAAAGAAGGGTTTGCAATTACACTGCCAAACAGCATTGGGAAAAAGGTTTAAAGCTAAGTATCAGAGCGAGTGAATGAGTCTGCAAGTGTGTCTTCTTTCAAGTGTGTCTTTTTTAAGTGTGGGTACTTAATATTGAGGGACTTTAGATTTGGGGAGTTTAGAGGGGACAGTATTGTACTGCTTATTATAATTGTATTTGAACATCTTTTTGGTAACATCCCCATGGGTTCCATGTTTGACACTGCTGTCCGGTGCACAACCTGTGCAATGTATGTCATCCTTGACCAACAGTTCGAGGGTCCATACTGCTGTGCGAGATGTGTGCACACTGCACACAGGTGTATAAGCTGGGGAGGATGGTAGCATGGATGTGCAGGGGCATGAGGCAGCTAGCTGGGTAACAGTTAGAAGGGTAGAGGGAAGAGTGTCAGGGAGGCTAGTCCTGAACTGGCACACGCTAACAAATTTGCAAGATTGGCAGATGAGAGGGATGTCAGCTCAGAAATGGCACTGCTGCCGCAAGACAATACCCCCGTCTGCTCCAGTAAGATGGGGAATAGGAGTGCAGATCAGGCTAGACAGGTGCTGGTAGTTGGGGACTCCACTATTAGGGGCACAGACAGGGAAATCTGCCACAAAGACCGGGATAGTCGAACAGTATGTTGTGTACCTGGGGCCCGAGTTCGACATATCGCGGATCGGGTTGACAGATTTTTGGGTTGGGATTGTTGGCATTGGCACCAATGACAAAGTAAGAGGTACGTGGATTGTGCTTAAAAACAATTTCAGGGAATTAGGCCAAAAGCTTAAGGCAAGGACCTCCAGGGTAATATTTTCAGAAATATTACCTGTTCCACAGGCCACACCAGAGAGGCAGCGGGAGATTAGAAACGTGAATAAGTGGCTCAAAAATTGGTGTAGGTGAGAAGGATTTGGGTTTTTGGAGAACTGGGCTGACTTCTGTCTTGGCTACAGACTCTATGCTAGAGACAGGCTCCACCGATGGCCAGGAAGTTGGAGGAATATTTAAACTAGGGACTGGGGGGAGGGCAACTACAAAGATAGCGTGCAAGATAGTGAAGATAGAGAGCTGGGAATTAGGAATAAAGCTGGGGGTGGAGTGGGGAGGGGGGGGTGTAGCAATAGTTAAAAAGATCAGGGAGAAAAGAATAAAAACGGAAAAATCTCTAAATTGCATGCTGACCAACGCTAGGAGTCTGACCAACAAAATAAATGAACTAGAATTATTAATTGCTGAAGAAAAATATGACATAGTGGGGATAACTGAGACATGGCTGGATGAGAGCTACGACGAGAGCTACAGGGTTACAGTCTATTTAGAAGAGATCGTAAAGACCGGAAGGGGTGAGGTGTATGTATCTATGTAAAATCCTGTCTGAAGCCAACACTGCGGGAAGATATAGGTACAGGTATTGAACATGTGGAATCATTATCGGTAAATATACATGGGGGTAATAACAATAATAATAATATGATACTAATAGGGGTCTGCTATAGGCCCCCAAATATAACAGAACCCATGGAAGATGTACTCCTCAGGCAAATAGATGAGGAAGCTAATCAGAATGAGGTTTTTATTATGGGTGACTTTAACTATGTCACAAGATACAAAATGGACCAGCTTACCCCAAATCGCAGTGGCCTCTGCAGGTATCCCGGTCAGAGCAAACCGTAGAGCATCCCAAGCAGCAGAGAAGAAGTGATACAGCGGTACCAAATATAAAATCCAAACTTCTTTATACGCAATTCTTAAAAACCAGGTAACCGAAACATGGCACAGCCAGAAAGAACCCTCTGTCAGCGGAGCCAACGTGTTTCAGGTGAAAGAATCACCCTTAATCATGGCATACCATGATTGTGACTTTAACTATCCAGAGATCAATTGGGAAACTGAAACCTGTAGCTCTCATAAAGGAAACAGGTTTTTGTCAATAACTAATGATTAATGAAATAATTAATTAAATAATTAACTTTGCCAAATGGTGCAGGAACAAACTAGAGGAAAGACCCTTCTAGACTTAATATTCACTAATAGACCTGACAAAGGTCCAGGTTGAGGGGCATCTAGGAAATAGTGACCATAATATAATAAATTTCCATTTATCCTTCAAGAGAGTTTTTTGTCAAGGAGCCACAAAAACACTGAACTTTAGGAAGGCTAATTTTATTCTGCTTAGGGAGACCCTAAACCCTATTGACTGGGACAAGGTGTTTAAAAATGGCAGAACAAATAATAAATGGGATATTTTTAAAAACATCTTAGGCGCCCACTGTGAGAGGTACATACCTTATTTTAATAAAATAATTAGAAACAGGAAAAACCCAATGGGGATCAACAGGAATGTAAAAGAGGCAATAAAAAACAAAAAGAAAGCGTTTCATCTACTAAAACAGGAGGGCAGTGAAGAGGCACTAAAAAAAATAAAATATGTAAAATAATGATAAAGGCAGCAATTCTAGAGACAGAACGACATATTGCTATAGAAAGTAAAACTAACCCCAAAATATTTTTTAACTATATAAATAGTAAAAAGATTAAAACAGAAAACTGGCCCTTTGAAAAGTAGTGAGGGAGAGACTATAGAGGGCGATGAGAAAAAAGCAAACCTATTAAACTATTTTTTCTCCACTGTATTTACCGAGGAGACGGATGACCTTTCTGTTGATGAGCAGAGGGATGAGGTAAACTCTAATTTAAAGGTTTCTTGGCTAACCCAGGAAGAAGTGCAGCTCCGTCTTAAGAAGATTAAAATAGACAAATCACCAGGCCCTGATGGTATACACCCACGTGTCCTAAGGGAGTTAAGTAAAGTCATAGATAGGCCCCTATTCTTAATATTTATGGATTGTCTAATAGCGGGGTATTTACCAAAGGATTGGCGCATAGCAAATGTGGTGCCAATATTCAAAAAGGGGTCAAAAAGTGACCCTGGAAACTATAGGCCGGTAAGTTTAACCTCTGTTGTGGGTAAAATGTTTGAAGGTTTTCTTAGAGATGCTATCCTGAACTATATCACTGAAAATAAATGTATAAAGCCGTTCCAGCATGGGTTTATAAAGGATTGATCTTGTCAAACTAATCTCATCAGCTTCTATGAGGAGGTTAGTTCTAGACTGGATCGGGGTGAAGCATTGGATGTAATATATCTAGATTTCTCTAAAGCATTTGATATGGTGCCACATAAAAGGTTGGTAAGTAAAATGAGAATGCTTGGACTGGGGGAAAATGTGTACAAGTGGGTAAGCAACTGGCTCAGTGATAGAAAACAAAGGGAGGTAATTAACGGTACGTACTGCGACTGGATCCCTGTTACTAGTGGGGTACCACAGGGCTTAGTATTGGGCCCTATCCGCTTTAATATTTTCATTAATGATCTTACACAGGGATTGCACAGTAGAATATCGATCTTTGCAGATGATACTAATCTCTGTAAAGTAATCAACACAATAGAGGATAATGTGTTATTAAAAATGGATCTGGATAAGTTGGAGGCCTTGGCAAGGAAGTGGCAGATGAGGTTTAACACAGATAAATGCAAGGTTATGCACATGGGGAGGAAAAATCCATTACATGATTACATGTTAAACGGAAAAACGCTGGGTAAAAGTGACATGGAGCAGGACTTGGGAATCCTGGTGGACAGTAAACTTAACTGCAGCAGCCAGTGTTAGGCAGCAGCTGCCAAGGCAAATCGGATTATGGGGTGTATTAAAAGGGGCATAGATGCACATGCAAAACTTTCATCCACAAACGGAAAACTCCAGCGGTTCAGCAGTGCTCCACTTTATTCCTTATGATACAGCACAGGACAGTGCATAGAAAATACAACTCCAACGCGTTTCTCGTCCCTCCGGACCCTTGATCATGCATTTTGATCACGCGTTGGCGTTGTATTTTCTATGCACTGTCCTGTGCTGTATCATAAGGAATAAAGTGGAGCACTGCTGACCCGCTGCAGTTTTCCGTTTGTGGATGAAAGTTTTACGGTTTTGAGCCTTACCTGGCAGCTCTCCGGGCGGGTTTGCTACCCCTTTCCGCTGATGAAGCAGTAACAAGCAGGAGGAATGAAGTGAAGGTACCTGTGCTGGGGGATTGTGTGGAAAAGGGCGGAAGCAGTTTTTTCTATAGATGCACATGATGTGAAAATTATTCTCCCATTATACAAGTCACTGGTTAGACCACACATGGAATATTGTGTACAGTTTTGGGCACCGTTGCACAGGAAAGACATTGTAGAGCTTGAACAGGTACAAAGGCGGGCAACAAAAATAATTAAAGGAATGTATGGACTTCAATACCCAGTAAGATTAGTAATATTAGGTTTATTTATATTTATAGTTTAGAGAAAAGACAGCTGCAGGGGGACATAATAAATATGTTTAAATACATTAAAGATCAATATAGAGATCTCTCTCAAGATATATTTATACCCAGGACTGTATCTAGAACAAGGGGCGTCCTCTACATCTAGAGGAAAGAAAGTTTATACATAAACATAGAAAGGGATTCTTTACTGTTAGAGCAGATGTAAGAAATCCCATAATGCAGTCAGAATTTTACTAGTCACTGAGTGAGGACATACAACTGTCACTATAATACGGAGGTAAATCCTTTATTTCCTAAAGATATATAATTAAAGAGGTGTCACAGTTCACGCCGCGGTCCCTTCTACGGACCGTCAGTGTGCCCGTGTCCTCCATGACCTAGCCGCTGTGGCGGCATCCTCTAGTGTCCCTGGCTCTTGTCACTCACTTGTCCCAGCTCCTTTCTGTCCTACCCTTGTTCCTGCTGGCAGATTCGAGTCTCCATTGCTTCCTCCGGCTCCCTGACGTCCTGTGAACGAACAAGTGCTCCCTCTAGGGGCACACGTGCGGCACTGCACTGTATTTAAAGAGTCAGTGTTCCTATGTCCGGCCCAGTGACCTGTGACCCCTGGCTTCATAAGGAACTCCCTACCTTTGCTCTGGGTCAGTCTGTGGTTGTGCTTTGCCTTACATAGAGCTTGACCCCTTGGCTGCTGCATAGCTGCTCTACTCCAGCACATTTACCTGCACGTTTACCACATACCTGCTGAACACCTGCCGCTGCACCAGTCTGCTAATGCCTGTTGATACCTGGCGTCATACCAAGTCTGCTACCATCCTGGGACTGTGCCATCCGTTTACCGGCTACACCTTCGGTGCCCTGTGTCCTTTCCAGCACCAGCTATTCAGTCCTGCACTTCGGCTACCCACCCCGCGTGTTACCATCTGTGCCCACGGTGGGTCCTGTGGATCCTTACACCCGGGCGTTTCTAGCCACCTTGGTTAGAATATGTTACAGTACGTTACAAGAGGTTGTCTCATGATGGTGTTCTACAGAGCCCTAATATCTCTAATGCGTAATTGAAGATCTGTCATGGAAGGGGGCGTCTGACCATTCCAGCTACAAGCTATCAGACATTTGGCGGAAGGCAAAAGATACAATAGAAGTCTGGAGATTTTACGATAGGTTAGAGGTTTTAACTGGACCTGTATACCTAATACCTCTTCCAATGGCAACTTAACACTCTCCAAAAATGGTTCATTAACATTCCTTTATCCATGACACATCTCCAAAAAAATGTCTGAAATTTGGGGCTTAAAGGAATGTAATAGAGGCGGGGTGTGATACCAATGCATTAACAGATTAAGTTGATTTTCTTTATACACAATACATGAAGATGGCTTGAATGCACAATGCCAAATAATTTGCCACAACTTCGGAGAAAGAGCTACACCTATGTATGTATCCCACTTCAACATAGAGAAATTACTCTAAAACATATCTGTTTCGGGGTCAATAAGCAATCTATAAATGTCCGAGATTACCCCTTTAGTTTAGGAACCTCTCCTACAGGATCAAATCTCGTGGGTATTGTTTCTGTTGTAGTAGATAATATCCTGTTCAGAAAATGGTTAATCTGCAAATACGAATAATAGCACTGAGCAGATAACCTTTGTTTCTCACACAAGACTTTAAAGGGAAAAATTTTAAGAGTTGTATGGTCCACCACATCTGCAAATTTGAATAATTGTTTGTCAAACCAAGGTTTCACATGTAAACCCTGAACACTATCTGGTAGAAAAGGCTGGAACAAAAAAAGATGCGGTGAGAATTCCAAACACAACTCAATTTTTATTCTAACAAGCTGTCATTTCAGAGGAAGTGCAGTGGACCCTGACCAGTGTCGGACTGGGGGGGTCTGGGGCCCACAGGGGAGTTGATATTGGGGGGGCCCACCCTACTGAACATGAAAATATAACCGGCCTCTCGGACATAAATGCGCCCATTTTACCACATAATACAGTGTGCAAAAAAGAACTATATTGTGTAGTACACAGTCTAACATATCATAGACACATGGCTAAGTAGTTCCATCCATATCCCCCTCCACCCATATACAATATCCCCCTCCATGTTTCCCTTGGTCACGCACCAAACCACATTCTAAAATAATCACCAGCAAGAAAGTAAAAGTCTAACTCCTATCACAGGGTCAGGTGTTCCCTCACTTTTACAATCAGGGACACATGTACGCTGCCACTATACTAATGCCAATATAACCTACAACACTGCCATATAGCGACCACATAGAGGTCAGACACCAGCTCAGGTCACATCACATTACAGTAAATGCTGCACTGATCCAATATAGAAGTAAAATAACCCCTGAAATCAGGGACCCACAGGAGACGTCATCTCTGATGAGTCATTCTCTTCTGAGTTGTTCTTATTCCCTTTCCTTCTGCATCCATTCCACACAGCCATGATGACTTGTCCCGGCCACCACTCATCCCTGCAGAAATTACACACAAATATCTTGGAATCCTCAATTTTCCAGCACCTATTTACCTATTCCCACCTCTGTACAAACTTCCCAGGGGTGGGAGAGCGGATACAAGCCATAACTTAGAGGCCTATTATCCTAAGGGGTTGGAGGGTGGGGAGAGGACTAACCCCCTGGAGATAATGCTACAACTATGGGCTGCTCCCCTCTCAATTATATTACTAAGTAGGTAGGCAAATGGGCAAGGCCCCAGGTAACTAGATAGGCCCTATTTAGGTAGGTAGACCCCCGCTGAATAAGTTGGTAGGCCAGCCCCAGGTTGGTTGGTGGGTACCTAGCCACGGGTGGGTAGGTAAACAGCGCCCACGTAGATAAGCAGGCCCCAGTTAGGCAAGTTGATAGGCTACAGTTAGGTTGGTGGACCCCAGTTAGGTAGGCTGTAGGTAGGTGTTGCTGAGTCCCAGTTAGTTAGGCTGTAGGTAGGTGGTTGCCCCCAGTTAGGTAAGCTGTAGGTAGTTAGGACCCCCTTTATATATGCTGCAAGCAGTTAGGGACCCCCTTTAGGTAGTATACAGGCAGTTAGGGTCCCCCTTTAGGTAGTATACAGGCAGTTAGGGTCCCCCTTTAGATAGTATACAGGCAGTGAGGGCATCCCTTTAGGTAGTATACAGGCAGGGCTGCCCTCTAGGTAGTATACAGACAGTTAGGGTTTCCCTTTAGGTAGTATACAGGCAGTTAGGGTATACAGGCAGTTAGGGGCCTCCTTTAGGTAGTATACAGACAGTTAGGGGTCTCCTTTAGGTAGTATACAGGCAGTTAGGGGTCTCCTTTAGGTTGTATACGGTTAGTTAGGGGCCCCTTTAGTTTGTAGATAGTCAGGGCCCCCTTTAGTTTGTAGGTAGTCAGAGCCCCCTTTAGTAGGTAGGTCGTCAGTACCCCCTTTAGGTTGTAGGTAGTCAGGGCCCCCTGTAGTTTGTTGGTAGTCTGGGCCCCCTTTAGTTTGTGGGTTGTCAGGACCCCCTTTAGTTTTTATGCAGTCAGGGCCACCTTTTAGTCATTAAGGGCCCCCTTTTTTGCAGTCCGGGCCCCCTTTATGTTTAGGTAGTCAGGGCCCCCCTTTAGTTTTAGGCAGTCAGGGCCCCCCTTTAGTTATAGGCAGTCAGGGCCCACCTTTAGTTTTAGGCAGTCAGGGCCCCCCCCTTTAGTTTTAGGCAGTCAGGGCCCCCCTTAGGTTGTCAGTGCCCCCTTTAGGCAGTCAGGGCCCCCCTTAGGCAGTCAATGTTCCCTTTAGGTAGTCAGGGTTCCCTTTATATTTAGGTAGTCAGGGCCCCCTTTATGTTTAGGTAGTCAGGGCTCCCCTTCGGTTTAGGTAGTAAGGGCCCCCCTTAGGTTGTCAGAGCCCCCTGTAAGTTGCCAGGACCCCCCTGTAGGTTGCCAGGGCCCCCCTGTAGGTATTCAGGGACCCCTTAGGTACTCAGGGCCCCCTGTAGGTAGTCAGGGCCCCCTTAGGTTGCCAGGGCCCCCCTGTAGGTAGTCAGGGCCCCCTGTAGGTAGTCAGGGCCCCCTTGGGTTGCCAGGGCCCCCTGTAGGTAGTCAGGGCCCCCTTATGTTGCCAGGGCCCCCTGTAGGTAGTCAGGGCCCCCCTGTAGGTTGCCAGGGCCCAGCTGTAGTTAGTCAGGGCCGCCGTTGTTAGTCAGGGCCCCCTGTAGGAAGTCAGGGCCCCATGTAGGAAGTCAGGGCCCCCTTGGGTTGCCAGGGCCCCCTGTAGGTAGTTAGGGCCCCCTTGGGTTGCCAGGGCCCCTATGGGTAGTTAAAAAAAAAACAACAAAAAAAAAAAAACAACAAACCACCACTTACCTCACTCCTGCTCCTGGCTGCTCCCGGATGCTCCCCCCCGGCCTCTAGTGGCGCCCGGCATAGGCGGCGCGGTGAAGTGACGTCACCGTGTACCTACGTCACCACCACAGGCCGAAGCCTGCCAGTGTGTACAGCGGAGCCGAGCGCTAGCGACGGTCTGCTCCGCTGACACCGTGCAGCCCCGGGAGTCGAGGACATTAGTCCCCGACTCCCGGGCCCGGTCTCTGAGCGCTCGGGATGCAGGGCCCGGGCGTACATGGACCGGATGCGCCGGCTGGGCCCCGGGTAGCGACGGCACTGCCCCCGGGGCCCACAGCAGCTCGTGGCCCACCGGGGAATTCATCGATTCCCCGGCGGCCCAGTTCGAGCCTGGCCCTGACTGCCACCCAGCCCATTGTCCCTGCCTACTTGGCGTGCTGCCCTAGATGGCAGACCCCAACTGGACGACAGCCCCTATAAGTGCAGAGCCGTCAGGGAAAACACAGAGTCAATCAGTCCAGGTCGGCAACGGTGCGGTAACGGATAAGCCAAGAAACTTAATCCAAGTGGAAGATCAGAAACAAGCCGGGGTCCAAACACAATCTGGAGCGCAGTACAAAATTGGAGGCAAACACGAGGTCAGAAACAGGCCGAGGTCAGAAACACAGGAAGACAACTAACAAGACTACAGAGAAACAGCAAGGGAACACCTTAGACAGATAAAGCCTAGAGGAACTGAGGAGGTTTAAAAGGTCTGCCCGGACACCGCCCCCACAGCTGATAGGTGCGGCATCCGGGCCCTCCTATTGGTCCTGAGAGACACACCCTCAGTTGAGAGAGGCTGCAGAGCTGTCACTCCTGGCTCAGGAGCAGCACCTCTCCCAGGGTGTGGTCCGAGGCCAGACTTAACCCTCGCAGGTCGTTGCATTAAACGGGTGGAAGGCTGCTCAGATGAACGTATCCTGACACAAGCTTTCAAAATTCTCCACATTAAGGCCATGTGGCCCCAAAAGTGGAGCCTCTGGATTTAATTATGAGGTTGACCAAAGCAATGAATTGGGATGTACCAGGGCTAACTCCAGCTTTTACGATTCCTATCTATTATTATTATTATTATTTATTTTAAAGCGGCATTGATTCCATAGCGCTGTACATTCGAGGGGGGTTACATACATAATATGTCAAATGAGTACAATAATAACTATGAATGACTTACAACTGGCACAACAGAGGGAGAGAGGACCCTGCCCACGAGGGCTTACAATCTACAAGGAGGAGGGAAGAGACAGGAGGTGAGGGGCAGACATGTTTGTGGGGTAGTACAGTGGCAGCAGGGTTATTGTAGGTTATAGGCAATCCTGAAGAAATGGGTTTTCAGGTTGCTTTTGAAGCTGGTGAGAGTGGAAGAGAGTCTGATATGTTGGGGCAGTGCATTCCAGAGTTTGGGGGATGCACGTCTTGGAGACGGTTATGTGAGGAGCTGATAAGAGGGGAACAGAGAAGAATGTCCAGTGAGGAGCGGAGATTTCTTGAGGGGAGATATCTGGAGATTAAGGCAGAGATGTATGGAGGGGAGAGGTTATGGAGAGCCTTGTAGGTCAGGGTTAGCAACTTGAAATGAATTTGCTGGGCAATTGGTAGCCAGTGAAGGGATTGGCAGAGGGGAGAGGCAGAGGAGTAGCGAGGAGAGAGGTAGATAAGATGGGCAGCAGAGTTGAGAATGGTTTGAAGGGGAGCAAGAGTGCTGGATGGGAGGCCACAGAGAAGGATGTTGCAGTAGTCTAGGCGGGAGATGACAAGGGCGTGGACGAGCATTTTTGTGGTGGAGGAATGAGCGGATGCGAGAGATACTTTTCAGGTGGAAGCGGCAGGCAGAGGTGAGGGTTTGGATGTGTGGTTTGAAGGACAGAGCGGAGTCGAGGATTACCCCAAGGCAGCAGACTTGCGGAACAGGTGAGAGTGTACAGCTGTTGACAGTGATATAGAGATCAGGTGGAGGGATGGAGTGGGACGGTGGACGATGATGAATTCTGTTTTCTCCTCATTGAGTTTTAGGAGACGGGAGGAGAAAAAGGAGGAAATGGACGATAGACAGTCTGAGATCCAGGAGAGAAGGGCCAGAGATGTAGAGTTGTGTGTCGTCAGCATATATATGGTAGTGAGAGCTATGTGAAGCTATGAGCTGACCCAGACCAAGAGTGTAGATAGAAAAGAGTAAAGGACCCAGGACTGACCCCTGGGAGACACCAACAGAGAGTGGCCAGGGGGAGGAGGTGGAGAGAGAATGAGAGACGTTGAATGTCCGATCAGAGAGGTACGATGAGATCCAGGAAAGAGCCAAGTCCGTGATGCCGATGGAGGAGAGGCTGTGTAGCAGGAGAGAATGAGAGACAGTGTCAAAGGCAGAGGACAGGTCTAGAAGGAGAAGGACAGAGTAATGGCGTGAGGCTTTAGCAATTACTAGGTTATTGGTGACCTTGGTTCGGGCAGTTCGGTAGAGTGGTGTGGTCGGAAACCAGATTGTAGTGTCAAGAAGAGAGTTGGAGGAGAGGTGGGAGAACAGTTGAAGATAGACGTGTTTTGCTCGAGGAGTTTGGAGGCAAAAGGGAGCAGTGAGATGGGGCGATAGCTGGACAGAGATGAGGGATCAAGGGATGGTTTTTTAAGGATGGGAGTGATAGTAGCATGTTTAAAGGAGGAAGGGAAGATGCCAGAGGTTAGCGATAAGTTGAAAAGATGGGTGAGGGCTGGTATGAAAGCAGCACTAAGGTCTGGGATAAGGTGTGATGGCAGTGGGTCCAGATTACAGGTGGTGAGGTTGGATTTAGACAGTAGAGAGGAAAGATTATCATGTGTAAGAGTGGGGAAACAAGTTAAGGGGGAAGAGCATTGTGCAGATATAGAGGAGGGCGCTGGGAACTGGGGGCTGAAGCTTTCTCTGATAAGGTTGATCTTTGGTAGGAAGTGAATGGCAAAGTCGTCTGCTGAAAGGAGAGGGGGTGGATGAGGTGCTGGTGGGCGGAGGAGAGAGTTAAAGGGGTTGAATAGCTGTCTGGGGTTGTGAGACAGAGAGGATATGAGATTGGTGAAGTAATCCTGTTTGGCTAGGGTGAGTGCAGATTTAAATGTGTGTAATGATCGTTTGTATGAGGCAAAGTCATCGGTGGAGCGAGTTTTCTTCCAGCGGCGTTCTGCAATTCTGGAATCTCGCCTCAGCTATTTAGTGGAGTGTGTGTGCCAGGGTTGTCTGTTGATTTTGCGGGTTCTGTTGTGTATGAGGGGAGCGACTGAGTCAAGGATGGCGGTGATTGTGTGGTTGTAGAAAGTGGTGGCTGCATCTGGGTCATTATGGATATGGTAGAAAGAGGTGTAAGAGAGTCAGAGAGAGTTCGAGGGTTGAGGTTTTGTAAGTTCCTGCGGGGGTGCACTAGATGTGGGACAGGAGGAGGCGGTGGGGTGGAGATGGTGGAGAAGGTAAGCAGAATGTGATCAGATATGGGGTTGGAGGAGTTAGAGATGTCAGATAGGGAGCAGAGGCGGGTGAAGATGAGGTCCAGTGTGTGTCCATTTTTGTGAGTGGCTCCAGAGGTCCACTGGGAGAGGTCAAAGGAAGAACAGAGTTAAAGGAGTTTGTTGGAAGCAGAGTGGGGGGTGTCGATTGGGATGTTGAAGTCTCCCATGATAATAGTAGGGAGACTATTATTGGCATACAGTAAAAACCAAACTTGTTTTCTTCAGAGTTGCAAAGCCCAGTAATATTTAAGAATATCTGGCACTGATGAACCACCTCTATCTCTACTAGCCATCAAAACAGATTTGGGAATTCGATGCCGCTTATGCGCCCATGAAAACTTCAAAAAGACTGCTTGTAAAGTTCTCGGCTCTGAACTAGAGACTATGATAGGTAATGTTTCGAATAAAAAAAGTTTTGGTAGTACTGATATTTTAATTGCCACTATTCTGCGCAGTAACAATAATGGTAAACTATTCCATTTAACTAACAATCTATAAATATGCAAAAACAAAATCAGGGTAGTTATGGGAAAACAATGTTGCATAAGAAGATGTCAAATTAATCCCCATCGACCAGCTCATCATCATTATGCAGAACCTTGCTGCATGTCTGCCCGAAACCATAGCTGCACCTCTGCCTGTTGTCACTCCGCCTGCTATAGTTCCAGCTCCATCCGCGGGGCCCACGCAGCATCTGTCCCTCCCGCCATGGTATGACCGCAGTCCGAAGACCTGTATAGGATTCCTCAGTCAGTGCCTGGTTCTACTCTTCCTCGGGGCAGGGTTTACCCGCAATCCATTCCGGAGACTCAGGCCATGTCCACATACATACAGGAGAACCTCAGTAAGGGCTTAATCCGTAAATCCTTTTCACCCGCCGGGGCAGGCTTCTTCTTTGTGGAGAAAAAAGACAGGTCACTACGCCCTTGTATTGACTACCATGGGCTTAACAAGATAACCGTTAAGAACAGGTATCCTCTGCCTTTGATTGCGGGATTGTTTGACCGTCTACGGTGGGGGCAAGGTTTTCACGAAGCTCGATTTATGAGGAGCATACAATTTAATCTGCATCAGAGAGGGTGACGAGTGGAAAACCGCTTTCAACACCCGTGAGGGCCACTTTGAATATTTATTCATGCCTTTCGGACTGTGCAATGCTCCTGCAGTGTTCCAGAATTTCGTTCATGAAATATTTAGAGATCTTCTCTACATTTCATCATAGTATATCTGGATGACATCTTGGTTTTCTCTATGGATCTAGAAACCCATTGGGCTCATGTTCGCCAAGTTCTGAGGCGCTTGCGAACCCATCGACTCTACCCCAAGCTTGAGAAGTGAGTCTTCAAGCAATCTAGTCTGCCATTTCTGGGTTACATAGTGTCCAACAGGGGTCTCCAGATGGACCCAGCCAAGTTGTCTGCCATCCTGCACTGGCCGCATCCTGTGGGGCTCCGGGCCATTCAACGCTTCCTGGGCTTTGCTAACTATTACCGGCAATTTATCCCTCACTTCTCCACCATGGTAGCAGCTATAGTGTCGCTTACTAAAAAGAACAGCAACCCCAAACTATGGCCCCTGGAGGCTGAAGAGGCTTTTAACTGCCTGCAATCTGCCTTCTCTTCTGCTCCCATGTTGAGCTGTTCTGATCCTGAGAAGCCCTTCTTACTTGAAGTTGACGCATCTTCTGTAGGGGCCGGTGCGGTTCTATTGCAAAAATCCTCCAGTGGGAAGAACATCACTTGCGGTTTCTTTTCCAAGATCTTCTCTCCAGCGGAGAACAACTATACCATTGGTGACCACGAATTACTGGCCATTAAGTTGGCCTTAGAGGCGACACCTTCTGGAGGGGGACCATCATCCTATTAATATTTACACAGATCATAAAAATCTTATGTATCTTCAATCTGATCACTGCTTGAACTCCTGCAGATAAAAATGTAAAGGCCCTCTCCCGGGCTTCGGATATTGTGGGACTCGATCCGGTGCCTTGGCACATTGTGCCTCCTGACCACTTAGTTTGTATGGCTCCCATTGATCTTCAACATGTTCCTTCTAGGAGAACCTACGTACCTCCAGTCCTTCCGGAATCTGGAAGTCTTTGTCTTTTATCTTTCGTTATTATTGGTGGCCAACTCTATTTCAGGATATTAAAGATTTTGTTCTCACTTGTACTACCTGTGCTTGCACCCCACGTCTTAAACCGGCCGTCTCCTCCAACCTTTACCCATTCCTGAAAGACCCTGGACTCATGTCACCATGGATTTTATCACAGATTTTCCTGCTTCTTCTAACAATACGAACATCTCGGTGGTGACAGACCGCTTCTCTAAGATACCACTTTGTGCCTCTGTCCGGTTTGCTCTCTGCCCCTCAACTTGCCTATCACTTCTTTCATCATATCTTTCGTTTACATGGATTTCCATTGCACATTGTCTCGGACCAAGGTGTTTAGTTTGTGTCAAGGTTCTGGTGTGCTCTGTGTAACCATCTCCAAATTCAGTTAGATTTTTCATCCGCCTATCACCCCCAGACGAATGGGAAAATTGAGAAGGTAAATCCGGTGTTGGGGAACTACCTGCGCCACTTTGTTTCTGTCCGCCACGACGACTGGTCCAATCTCCTTTTCTGGGCAGAGCTCTCTTACAATTCACTGGACTCTGAATCTACAGGGGCCTCCAACTGCAGCTTCAAAGACTCCATCTGGAGTACAGCATTCTTTTCAAGGAGGGTCCAAAGAGCTATATACCTGCAACGAAAAACCACCTTGTGTGCTGCCAAAGAGTAATAGGGGAGGTCTCTGAGCCCTCATTTGGTTGGAAAACGTCTAAAATACCTGCAATTCCTCTCTACACTGCGATTTCATCAAAAGAGTTTCATTCAAACGCCAATAACACATTCTTGTCAGTTTTTTAAGCTAAATCTGAAATAAAAAAATAAAAAAACACAAGGGCATGGTCAGACTGATTTCCACAGTAGCCAATTGCCAAAGTATAGGTATGTTGGCAAAAAAATAGTCCAGGCATGAATGAGACCTATGAGGCACTGAATGAAAAGAATTAGTACATTCAGTGGGATGGACTATCCTCCATAGATCATATAAGGAAAATCAGATCAGATAAATTTTCAAAACCTACCAAAGTACTTTTAAAGATGAATGCAACGTTTTAGCATAAGGCTAAAATTAACATATTAAAATCCTCTCCAATCAATAGTGAACTAGAAGAAAATTTGGAGAGTTTCACCAAAACATTCCTGAGGAACCGAAGTTGCAATGTGTTGGGAGCATAAATGTTACATAGTGTTATTGGGAAATCTTAATATGAGCCTCTTAGAATAACCATAACCAATAAACAACTCCTGCACTTGAAAGGGAAAGTGATGTGAGACAAAATAGCCACACCAGCCTTCTTATTGTCATGTGTAGCATGATATACTCCAAGATATAAAGATCTTGCAAAATGAAAATTACCTTCTTGATTGAAGTGAGTCTCTCATAGAAAGACTATCTCGGATTGTTGCTTTTTAAGCATGACATGAGTCTTGCAATAAAACAATTGCAAAAAATTAGGATAATCTAAAAAGAACTGTAGCCATGACTGCTGATAAAGAAAACCTATGTGAACAGAAGGTGATTATATCAATCACAATACCTTATGCATTGTGGCAGAGCGACCATAGGTGGTCGCATGGTGCTGCCACTAGGTGTCATGCGTCAGGAGACCTGGTAGAGACGTACCACCAAGGGCCTGGTCTTGGTGGGGGTAGCCAATGGTTATCTATCAGCAACACTAGGTTGCTGACAGCTGTCTGTAGCATGGCTGATTTCCAGCCATTATGGGTTGGCTTCCCCGAAACAGCTGCAGATGGGTGGGTGGCTATTCCCACGTTCCGGGTCCCCATGATCCATATCTGGTTTTGGGCCAGTCCCTGGATGGCTATAAAAAGCATGTTTCTCCAGCTGATTAAGGGTGCGGTTGCTGCCAGAACCTGAAGCAGCAGTGGAGCTGAAGAGAGGCTCTTGCCCACACAGAGACTTGGAGAGAAGTCTGACCCCAGTGTGGGGAAAGTGTGTGTGGTGCTCGGCGATAGGCCTTGACCACTAATAGAGAGTCTCTATTTTATGTTTAGTCAGTGGCCTGACGGCCTGAGGATTTTGTTTGTTCTGCTGTTTTGTATGCTGTGCTGTACACCTGTGCTGCAATAAAACAGGCTGAGGCCAGTTGAAGAAGAAGCCCTGTGTCTGAGTGCCATTCTGTTTCTGAAAGCAGTAATCCAGGAGCTAAAGTGCCCCCAGGACGGTCCAAGATGGCGGCCGGACGAATGTGAGTGTCACATATGGTGGAGGATGCCGTGGGCATAGTGGCACGGACTGAGCAGAAGTGGCACAGGTGAAGTGGTGCTGTTAAGAATAAGGGTCTGTTTCTGCAGAAGGGGACACACCCCAGTATAGAGACTGTATGTGTTAAAAGACTGTGTTGCTGCTACCTGGATTTTTTGGCCACGGAGGAACTCCTAGCCCAGTTGAAGCAGTCTATGAAGGAGTCTGAGCTGACTGCCATCATGCGGAAGGAGAATAAGAAGCTCGAAGCAGAGTTGGAGGCAGAACATGAGGCGATAAAGGCCATTTTTAACCCTCTTCCACAGTCTGGGGATAATGGACTTACCTCAATCCAAGCAGCCTTGCTGGCTGGGAGTCAAGGGGAAAAGTTAGAAAAGACGGCTGCCAAGGATACCAAACCTGAGTAGTGTGACGGATGCCTACAGGTGGACATGTGCATGAGGGGATGTTCCATGGCGATGAGGCCGTATCGTCCGTCAAAGAAGGGGTCCACTTCAGGAGAGATGGTGCTGCTGAGGGACCTGTGTGCTGCCGTTGCCGTGGGCAACCACGTTCATCAGCAGGAGCCTGCTACCACTGTCCAGCAGAGGGAGCCATGTTGGAGGTGCCACAGAGTGGAGAGATGTGCTCCAGACTGCCCTCTCAGGAGAAGGTCGGAGAGGTCGCAGCTGCAAGCCCTGGAGCTCCAGGTGGATGGAGCCCTGCCTCAGGCTGACATGGACAGTCAGCAGCAGAGACCCAGACTGCACCCAGCCGTCATACCTGGTGTGGAGATGCGTCATGGACCTGGTAAGACTGCTCCATTGGGGTGTATTGCGGGTGACTAAATTGAAACATTTAAATGTCAGCTCACCCACATCATGCCAGCCGTCAGATGATCCGCGCCTGCATCCCGCTTGGAGAGAGCGTCCAGTACAGTCTTTATGTAGAAGATTGATGCAGCAATTCAGGATCCAAGGCCAGTTAAAATTTCCAAAAATTTTATTTATGACAGTGAAAAATCCCTATGATCCAAACAACGACATCCCCCCAAAAAAAAGAAGAGGCCCAAAGATAGACCTACGCGTTTTGGTGTCAGGCACCCTTAATCATAGCACTATATACCCCTAAAAAATTCCTTTTATACTTTTAAACAATTATTGATAAGTAACTTACCTGGGATGCATGATTGAGCACGCCAACCTTAGTTCTGGTCCTCACGCATAAGTAAGAACTGCGTCACGGACCGGCGCAGTAAGATACACATTACCAAAATGGGTACTGGCAAAACTCCGCAATAGACATGCGCAATAGAGAATGGATGTCAAATACTTTGCAGGTCCGTGGCGTGAGCTGGAATAATATATAAGCAGTCAAATAAAGGCGTGCACGAACAGGCAAACCAGGAGAAGAAAAAGGGTTACTTATTGGCCGTAATACATGTAAATACAAATGAAACCCTAATGAGAAGCACTAATAAATGGATAGTTATTAATAATGGAACATAATTTCTCTTTTATGATTAAGTCCCTTAGGTTGTATGGTATTTAGTGTTAAAATCCAATAGGCTTCTCTATCATGTAAAATGTTTTCAATATTGCCGCCTCTAATTGGCTTCATAATTTTCTCAATCCCTATGACCTTCAAATCAATGTAACTATTAGCGTGCATGTCTCTAAAATGTTGTGACAAACTAGATCTATTTCTAATAGTGGTATTCGTGATGTCATTGACATGCTCCAAAAACCTAGTTTTCAACTTACGAGTAGTACTCCCTACATAAAATAAATGACAAGCTGTACACATAGCCAGATACACCCCACTTTGGGAAAATTTACAGTAATAAACGTTTTGATGGAAAACTTGTGGGAATTCCCCACTATATAAAACTCTCTTGTTTTAATGGCAAAACTGCAAGTTCTGCACCTGTTAGAGCCACACTTGAAAAAAACCCTTGTCAGTCAACCAAGTAGCCTTCTGAGTGTTACTAGTAATGTAGCTCGGAGATAACAGATTTCCTAATGTTTTAGGTCTACGAGTAACCACTCTACAACCATTTTCCAATATAGATCGCAATATAGGATCCTGGTTGAGAACAGGTAAATTTTTCAGAAAAATATTCCTGATAGAAGGGAATTGGTGTGTGGAGTCTACAACTAGGGTCAATTTGTTGGTTTTACTCGTTCTATCAGTAATTGAATTAGTAGGCTGTATAAGCTTCTGTCGGTTTAAAGGTTGAGTTTTATGCATAGCTCTGGTTAGAGTCCAACGAGGGTACCCCCTATTTTTTAATCTTCTACATATATTTTGCTGCTATTTATTGTAGTCTAGCTTCTCTTTAGGGTTTCATTTGTATTTACATGTATTACAGCCAATAAGTAACCCTTTTTCTTCTCCTGGTTTGCCTGTTCGTGCACGCCTTTATTTGACTGCTTATATATTATTCCAGCTCACGCCACGGCCCTGCAAAGTATTTGACATCCATTCTCTATTGCGCATGTCTATTGCGGGGTTTTGCCAGTACCCATTTTGGTACTGTGTATCTTACTGCGCCGGTCCGTGACGCAGTTCTGACTTATGCGTGAGGACCAGAACTAAGGTTGGCGTGCTCAATCAGTGCATCCCAGGTAAGTTACTTATCAATAATTGTTTATAGTATATAAGGAATGTTTTTAGGGGTATATAGTGCTATGATTAAGGGTGCTCTGAGCACCCGAAACGCGTAGGTCTATCTTTGGCCTCTTCTTTTTGGGGGAGATGTCGTTGTTTGGATCATAGTGATTTTACACTGTCTATAAATAAAATTTTGGAATTTTAACTGGCCGTGGATCCTGAATTGCCGCATAAAGTATTGCGGGTGACACCTGTGTTGGGACTGCCAGGCATGGGTACTGTGACAACCAGGCTGGACCAAGCAGAGGCCCAGACATGATGCCTGTGCAGGTAAAGAGTACTGAGAGGCAGCAGGACTGTAAACTGTGGACTCAGTGTCTTCCATGCTGTGCTGTGGGGAATGATGACTGTTATCAACTGTGTTAGAACACTATGCCTATTGAAAATGCTCGTAATGGATTAAGTGTACCTGTAATCAATAGCTATACCACACAGGTTGAGCAGGGGGCTGGTGGCGGTGTCACAAAGTTAGCCCCAGCTACTGCTGTGTGTAAACAAGTGACTACTGCTGCTGCAGCTATTGCAGTAGTCGAGAGCAGCTCAAGTCTGCCCCCGGAGGTTGGGTTTAACAGTGCTAGTATTAGTGCAGAGGATGTGTGTTTTGTGGTGGAAGACAATCTGGAGAAATGTGTTACCACTACAGTTTCAGGTGGATCTACTGCGGTTGCCGGTAAGATTCCAACAAGATTCCCTCTGCATCTCCTGCCGGAAAAACTTGTGAGTATGTTTGCCAGGCAGCTGTGTGTGAAATGTCTGGAGTCCAGTCAGTAAATGTGTGTACCCATGACCCTAGCGCACTGTGTGTACGGGGTGGTATCGTGCAAGTTGCAGGTCTATCCCTAGAGGTTATGGATGGTAATAGCACAATGAGCGCAGGTGATGCATGTTTGGAGATTGATAGCAAGCCTGAGAGTTGTGCTCTCAATACATATTCCTGCTTAGCTGATGTGGTTGCCAGTAGCAATCAGATGTGCTCTGCTGGTGTGGAAAAGGTGATGGAGTTGCCTGGTGTGAACATGGCTGGTGCATTACCTGAAAGGGAGAAGGCAAACCCTGGAAATGAGGGCTCTGCTGCCATGTATGAGGAGACTATGAGAGTGAATGGGTTGGTTATTGACAATAGGGAAAAAACACTCTGTGAAGAGTCTCATTTGCAATATGGGAATGGACACTGTGATGTGTGGGTGCTACAGGGTAATGGTTATGTTGATTATTCAGATGGGTGATGAAAGTACTTGTGTAAAGAAAACACATGCCAAAGCAGATTTTGTGTGCAGCCCTGAGCATAGCTGCATTAGTGGTTCAGTTGTAGAATTCTCATCTTCCACTGCAGGTAGTGAAGAAAATGGTTGTGCTGGGACCTTTAGTGCAGCTTAGGTCACGTGCTCCAAGGATTGCTGTATTTTAAGTAGCTTTTACTGCAGTGGTCACAAGGACTGTAGCGATGGTAGTGATGCAAAAAGTGAGCTGCTACAGCCAGCAAAGAAGAGGGTTTGCTCAGGCGCTAGTGAGGGGCCGGTCAGTGTGTTTGAATCCTCAGATGGTAAGGAAATCCCCAATAACAGAGCTGAGGTAAACAGCAAGTGTTTCATATATGAAGAGGTTCTCAGCAGTGTCCAGGATATAACTAGCAGGGATACTGAGAGTTTTCCCTTAGCGATTGTTACAGGAGATGTGAAGGAAACATCGCCACACGTTTCTGCAGAGGATCTGCTGATAGACAGATCTGGTAAACGAAGGTGTAAACAGGGGAGTCAACCAACAAAAAACGTAGGATCCAGCAAATGTATTCCAAAAAACAGGCAAAATTTATTAACACATAGCTCTATAAAGTACAGGGGGTAAAAATACTACTGACACGTAGGCTACGTAACCCCCTGTACTTTATAGAGCTATGTGTTAATAAATTTTGCCTGTTTTTTGGAATATATTTGCTGGATCCTACGTTTTTTGTTGGTTGAATCGTGTGGACGTCCCGGGGTCGAGGTCTGTAGATCCGTGCAGCACTTCCAGCAGGATATATGGGGCAAAGGATTTCAAGTAATAAGGAAGACTCCAGGTGAGCTTAGCTCTTTAGGTTTAATGTGAACAGGGGAGTGTCCTCTGGTACTAGTGAAATGCCAGGTAATGTGGGCAGTGGGAACCCTGCACTTACTAGCATGCATGTTATGGAGGCCACAGTGGATCCTAGTCCAAAGGAAGTTATCATCACTGAGGTGGTCACAGATGTCAGCTAGTAACTTAGAGGTGGAGCTTCAGGGTACCAAGAAATTAGGGAATGTAACTGACCCTAAGGAGCACGAGATGGTCAGTGAGGACCAGCGGACTTGTGTTGAAGAGAGGTTTTGGTTTCATCATAATCCTGCAGACAAAGAGCTAGCAGGTTTGGGCTCAGGTGCGCCCCAAGCGGCCATGGTGGACAGTGACCCTGAGAAGTGTGCGGTCATTAGAGCTTCTAGTGAAGATAGTGGGTTGGGGTCCAACCAGGGGTCTTCTAGGAAACCCCAAAAAAGTAGGAAACTGCGAGTGGGCACAATACCAAACATCTATTTTGGGGAAAAAGGGCTGGTGGCGCGTAATGAGATTGCAGTAGTAACCCGGGATGTCGCATGAGGGGTAAAGGGGGTGGCATTGTTGCAGAGTGTGTATGCGTTAGCCACTGGTGGTAAGGGGGATGACCCTTTGGTTGCTCGTTGTGGGTTAGTGCAGGGAGCCCCATTGGTGTGCATGGAAAATTTGTCCCCGCCCCCGGGGAAGGAAAGATGGGAAAGTGTAGGATTTGACCCCGGAGGAAAATGGTACAAGGGAAAAGACTGCGCCTTTTTTCAACGGGGGATATGTGGCAGAGCACCGAAAGGTGGGGATGGGTGCCCCTAGGGGCGTCACAGGGGAAACCGGTAGAGACTTCCGCCCAAGGGCCTGGCTTGGTGGGGGGGAGCCAATGGTTACGTCCCAACACTAGTTTTTGAAGGTCTGTAGCAAGGCTGATTCCAGCCATTAGGGTTGGCTTCCCCGGAACAGCTGAGATGGGGGGGTGGGTGTTCCCACGTTCCCGATCCCCATGCCATGTTTGGTCTTGGGGGCCCGCCCTTTTTGGGTTAAAAAGTTTGTCTCTCCAGTGATAGGGGGGTGGTTGCTGCCAGAACCTGGAGCAGCAGTGGAACTTAAGAGAGGCTTTTGCCCCCAGAGAGACTTGGAGAGAAGTCTGACCCACGTGTAGTGCTCGGCGATAGGCCTTGACCACTAATAGAGAGGGTCTTTATTTTATGTTTAGTCAGTGGCCTGACGGCCTGAGGATTTGCTGTACACCTGTGCTGCAATAAAACAGGCTGAGGCCAGCTGAAGAAGAAGCCCTGTGTCTGAGTGCCATTCTGTTTCTGAAAGCAGCGATCCAGGAGCTAAAGTACACCCAGGATGGTCCAAGATGGCGGCCGGACGAATGTGAGTGTCACAGTGTATATAAGGAAGATCACTAAACAAAACTGCCAACCTTAAATAACCACAATAGAACACATGTACTGTATTAATTATACTAATTATAGCTCCCTGAGAAAAAAAAATTGCGTTATCTATTAAAAGCAAAAAAGATATGGAGAAAAGCTATATCAGACATCAAATCATGGGGTTGAGTTGAGGTCGATTTAGGCCTAAAGGCCCAATGAATCAAATTTAAAAGGATTAGATAGCGGCAGTTCTAAGAGCTGATTGAATATGACTTCAAGAATTATCTGTAACTTCTCAGAACCTTCCATTTCTTGAAAGCCCCTGATTCTGATATTGTTTCGTTATATTAATGAATCAACTCTTTCCGGCAATTGCAACAGTGTTATCTCTTTTCTGCAGGTAGCTTTGACTTCTGAGACAAGAGACTTAAAGTCCTCTTTTGTAGGCAATTGTTTCAACTAGGAACTCCATACAGGTTCTTCTGTAGAGAATGTAGTGTTCATAGAATTCTCCACTCCTAGTAACTCAGCAGAGCCCCAGGACTGTTCTGCTTGTAGTTGGCTGTCTAAATCTACACTCACCGGCCACTTTATTAGGTACACCTGTCCAATGCTCGTTAACGCTTAATTTCAAATCAGCCAATCACATGGCGGCAAACTCAGTGCATTTAGGCATGTAGACAATGGTCAAGACAATCTCCTGCAGTTCAAACCGAGCATCAGTATGGGGAAGAAAGGTGATTTGAGTGCCTTTGAACGGGGGCATGGTTTGTTGGTGCCAGAAGGGCTGGTCTGAGTATTTCAGAAACTGCTGATCTCCTGGGATTTCAACGCACAACCATCTCTAGGGTTTACAGAGAATGGTCCCGAAAAAGAAAAAACATCCAGTGAGCGCAGTCCTGTGGGGGGAAATGCCTTGTTGATGCCAGAGGCAAAGGAGAATGGGCAGACGGGTTTCGAGCTGATAGAAAGGCAACAGTGACTCAAATAGCCACCCGTTACAACCAAGGTAGGCAGAAAAGCATCTCTGAATGCACAGTACGGCGAACTTTTGAGGCAGATTGTCTACCACAGCAGAAAACCACACCGGGTGCCACTCCTTTAGCTAAGAACAGGAAACTGAGGCTCCAATTTTTGCCCAAGCTCATCGAAAATGGACAGTAGAAGATTGGAAAAACATTGCCTGGTCTGAGGATCTACGATTTCTGCTGCGACATTCGGATGGTAGGTCAGAAAATTTTGGGTCAACAACATGAAAGCATGGATCCATCCTGCCCTTTTATCAACGGTTCAGGCTGGTGGTGGTGGTGTCCCTGGTGTGGGGGAAAATTTTCTTGGCACTCTTTGGGGCCCCCTTTTGTACCAATTGAGCAAACATGCAACACCTTGTGGAATCTATGCCACGAAAATGAGGCAGTTCTGAAGGCAAAAGGGGGTCCAACCCTTACTAAACATGGTGTACCTAATAAAGTGGCCGGTGAGTGTATATCCTCTTCAGATAACGGCTGTGGAATCAGACCAAGACTAGGTTTGAAAACAGGAGTCCCATGGATCTTCTTTGTGCTTGGGTCTGCCTTTGGTTTTGAGAGTCATTATTATATCCCCAGAAGGTTGTGATGCCTGCAGATTTGTGATCACTGATAGCTTACTGTGTGATAATACAATATTAGGCTATGTTAAAACCGGCTTAACGCGGGGCGTTTTTCCCCCCCGCAATTACGGTGTGCCGGGGGGGGGGCGGGGACGGGGGAGCGGCGGAGGGCCGGCACTTTGCCATCCATAGACTCTTGCTAGCGGCGGTTTGCCGCTAGAAAAGTGCCCCTGCAATTATCCCCCCCCCTCGCCGTATTCGGAGAGGGGAGGAGCTTTGCAAGTTCTCTATGAGAACTGTGCTTCCCGTAGTTACTGGGAGGTTACCCGTAATTGGCGCACTTCGGGGTAATTACGGGACTGAAATTCTCCCCGAATAAGCCGTGTGAACATGGCCTTAGTGTTGTGTGGACACTCTTGGCTACTTATTTTATCAGGTGTTGCACCTATAGCTTATCACACAATCCTCTGCATTTCTCCATTAGCTGCTGTGGCACAGGGCTCCCCAGCAGTACACCCTTCAGCCACACATTGTCCCACCCGATCCTGAAAAGCAACCTGAGTGTCAGCGATGTCCTCAGCTGTGTCTCCTCTAAGTCAACAGTCCTGTCACTCACCTGCGCCTCTGACCACACCAACTCCGCAGCAAGGGGCAGCAATCAATTTTGAACACTTAGAAAAAGGGTGCTTTCACATGGTGCATTTTTGGTACGTTTTTTGATGCGTTTCTCAATGCGTTTTTGTGTGGGAAGGACAGAAAATTATGCTGTACTTGCTGAAAAAAACGTGGTAATTACCGTAATTTTCCACCCAATTTTCCGCGATTTTTGTGCAGCAATGTACAGCATTTTTTCTGTCCCTTCCCTCCCAAAAAAAAAACACATGAAAAAACACATCAAGAACGCCCCGTGAAAAAGCCCCCCAAAGGCTTTCAAGCCAGCTGTACCTATAGCCCATCGTGGTAACAAAAGGAAGAGAGACAAAAAACTGACGCATTTCGGGCAGGCAAGTCCCCTTCGTTATAGGCAATCGATGTTGCGGCGGATCAATGCTGTGCTCCGCCATCAGGGCAAGAGGCGTCAATTGTCACCCCCAGGCTGGTGCCCTGCTTGGGGGCTACAAGAAGTTTTCCGCGATGTTTGTTGGGGGCTAAAGGGATTTTCCCCTGTTGGTGCTAGTAAGCGCTGTGCTTCGCTGTATCTGGCAGTTCGGCCATGAAGCTCCTCAGTTAAGCTGCCATCTTGGTGCGCTTCAGGTCCCATCTCCAATAAGAAAGACTTTATCTTCTCTGAGTGCACACAGGTTTCCATGGTTATCTAACCATAACTCTACTACCTGATTTGGCAATAGCAATAGTGACGTCACCGATGGAGCTCACTCTGGAACTCATGGAGGGGGAAATTTTAAACGGGGTAACCAGAACTCTGGGTATTTTTAGCACTTTGTAATTCCCGATTTTGGGGGGCATGGGGAGGGGGGGGCACCAGCACCTTTATGAAGCTATAGATTATAGGTTGCTAGGGAATTGTAGGGGCCTTACAGCTGGGGAAAGGTTTTAACCATTTCAAATTTGGATATCGAGCCAGAAATGTCTCCTAGGCTAATGTGCCCGTTTTTTCTCCTGAAGGGGGTCAAAAAAACGGGGCATTTTATGCTATTATAGGGCAATAAATTTGCTTGAAACCCAAATTTCAACTGTGGCCCTTTTTCTTAACCAGATTAGCTTTTGTTTACAGATAAACAATTATTTTCACTCATCAGAGGACACGTAGCATTCTTTACCGAAGATAACATCTCCTGCACTGCTCTTTGTAAAGGCTAGCTATAGATAAGCTAAATATGCAAATCATTGCTATAGAACCACCCACAAACTGACAAGATGGCGTAAAAGAAAAGCTGGCTGTGACTGTGAAACTGCATAGTGAGAAAACCCCTTTAAGAGGAAAAGTGCTTTGTCAGATGAAAGCATAAAAAGTGACCTGCCTTTTTTG
This sequence comes from Phyllomedusa bahiana, assembly GCA_025379985.1. NCBI lineage: Eukaryota > Metazoa > Chordata > Amphibia > Anura > Hylidae > Phyllomedusa > Phyllomedusa bahiana. The sequence continues at coordinate 107,751 of JAODAL010004645.1, read as the reverse complement.
GCTTTTGAACGCAGTCATATTTTTTTTCTTTTAAACGCATCACATTAATTAGCTTTGAACATGTAAGCAAAGGTAAATAAAGACTATTACAATTTTTCATATTATTATTGCTGTTCTGATTCTGCTTACATTCAAAGTTAGAACAATTCTTATCTCATGCTTATTTACAGAAGGTTTCCTAGGCTGCAGACCACCTATCCCTATTCTCCTTGCTGTGTCTTACCAGCAGCACAGACGCTTGTTGATCTTACTTACTGACAAACTTTAAAGAGCTCTGTAGCCTAGTACCCTGCTGTTTAAAACCCTCCATTATCAATATCCGTCTAATGGGCTGAGCTAGTAATAGTAGAGCTGAAATGTCAGTCACTGCTGTAGAATTACCCACAGCCTGGACCGGAAGTGGGAACCTGAACCAACTAGATGGAAGAACTCCTTTAAAGGTCGTTTTAGACATAATAGTCTGGCATCCTTCAGCCCGATATTTGGTGCAGTCCTTTTCTCTAGATCTATAATCAGGCTCACTCCAAAATGAGGCGCATAGTTGGGCACCCGCGGCACTTTGTAATGCGCATCAGATCAGGGGCGTACTGGAGGCATGTCACACCACAACGTATAATTCTACACATTTATGACGGGAGGACAGCAAAACTAGATGCATTACTGCTGGAACAGCCAGACCAAGTTACAAGTAGTTTATCTGAGCCTGACTTGTGGTAGTGGAGCTAGAAAGTGCCTAATCTATGACCCACAGTAGAACAGGTTCATACATTCAGGCGCATTCTACTAATGTGCGCAAAAAAATTGTCTTCTGGGCACCAAAATACATACATGTCGCCCTTTAAGTTTTAAATTTGGAGATATTAAAAGATTAACAGTAGGATCTTTAGAACAGCAAATTTAACATTCAACCATGCATGATCTTAAAACACAACGTATTAACAGTAGATACTGTACCAGGTGAATTCTGTGGAGAGGACACTGGGGATCCACGGGGAGACTGACAATAGCTGGGGTGCAGTAAGGCATGCGGTGGAACATAGGACATTATTTCTTCTTCAAAAAGGCTGATTAAAAAAACAAAACAAATATATAACTATTTGAAGACAATAAACTATGTTCACAAATTACATATGTCCTCCAGAAACATTAGTATCAAAATCAACATAAAAATATTATATTAGTAACGTGAATTCAACCAAAGATTTATACTGACAAGAGCTGGGCCTGAAATCCTCTGCCTTTTTGCAGCAAATTACAAGACTGAATGCACATCAAGTCCTTAAAGATCTGCAACATAAGAATAGGATTTTGAAAGCCCCATCTAGATGCACTACATTGTCTTTGGGTTGGGGCACAAATCGAAAAAAATTTTTAAACGCAATTTGGCCATATGTAAACCCTCCCCCCTAAAAAAACAATGCAAAAATTTAGAAGAGATGCAAAATTTAAATCAAAGACCCCCAAAAAGCATGTATGCAAACATTTTTTTGGCCCAAAAAGCAGTGTTTATTTTTCCCTTTTTCCCCAGGGCGGAAATTTAATTTTTCTTAAGGGTTTTCCCAACCTTTTGGGGACTTTTAGGGAACTTCAATTATAACCCCCCAAAGGGCTGAAAGGTTTTGGGTTTCCACCTTGGGAGGGCAAACCCAGAAGGGGTTTCTGCGATTCTCCAAAAGAGAATTTTAGCCACCTTTTTTTCACTGTATTTTGGGAGGTTACATACTTTTTCACAGCTATAACTATAAATAAAAACAGCATTTTACAGTTTTTTCCAAAAAAAATTTTGGACCCCAAAAGTTTTTTTTTTACCTTTTACTGAAACAAATTCAATTAAAAACTTATGTAAAAACCCAGGACAATTCCAACTTTCACTTTTATTTGGGGGTATCCAAAATTAAAAATTTGGGATAAGGGTTTACCCCTTTTCCATTTCCCCTTAACATAGCCCCCCCTTTTTTATAATTACTCAAAGCTGTTTCTGGGAAGGTGTCAAAATTTCCCTTTCATTATTCTTCTAAGGATATTACCTACGTTAAATTTGATTTTTGGTGTTTTGAATTTGCAAATACTGTTTGTAAAAAAACGGCAAAAAACAAAAAAAAAACATAAGGGGAAATTGCTTAAATGTGGGAAGGGGCCAAACCCACATTTGGGGTACACCCTGAAAAGGGAAAGAAAGCACGGGAAAACTCATCAATGCAAAAAAGACCGGGACCCCAGGGAATACAACATTGTAGATGATCACAAAAAAATTTTCCCAAAGGGGTTAAAAAACCCCTTTTTCCACAACACCAAACCCAAGTGAACAACCCCTCTCCATGGTGGGGTTTCTAAACCCAAACTACTAAAAAAAAAAAGACGCATAAATTAAATACTCACAAGGCCAAGAAAAAAAGGGCCCAATTTTTGACCTGCAAAAAAAAAAAAATCAAAAAAAGGCCACCAATTTGGGGGAAAAAACATTTTTTGGGCCCAAGAAAAACCCCAAGATCCCCCTCTACCAAAAATGTTTGGGAAAAAAAAAAAAGGCAAACTTTGTACACTCATGATCCAAAGCTTTACCACATCATCTGTAAAACCCAGGTAGGCGGGTTTATGGTTTAAAAAGCTTTGGCCCAGGGGCACGGTTAAATTATTTTTTTAAAATTAAATTTGGAAAAAGGGGCAAACACCGGGATGAATTCTCATTTATTCAACCCATGGGGCACATTTAACTCCCGGGTCGGGGGGGGGGGGGTTTTTCCGCTATTTTTTCTCCCGCCTGATTATGTGGGGCCGGGGCGCCTTATACATACAAGGGAAAAGGGGTCCGCCGCCCCGCCATTTGTTAGGCCAGTGGGGAATTTGGGCGCAGGGGCCCTGCGCCTAGATTCCCGCGGAGGAAAGTACTCAAAACATGGGGGGAAAAATCTCCCTCCCAGTTTTTTAAAACCCGAGTGCGGGACGGCGCTTTGGGGGGCCTGCCCTTTGGGTTTCCCTCCAAAAGGGGCACTAAATACAGGGGGGGAAAAGTTCCCTCCCCTCGCCATTGTTGGGGCACATTTGCGGGACAGGGGCACAGTGGGGGACAGGGGCGCCGGCAGGCCCTGAGCCAAAAATCTTTTCCCGACGAGACGGGCAAAACGCGAAAATAAACCAAAAGGTCTGGGGGATAAAAATAAAAAACCCCCGCCTTTAAAGGGCATTAAACATTCTCAAAAAAACTAAACCTTAAAACAAAAAAATACATAAAACAAAATCCCTTCCCAATTTCCTAATTCAAAATTAGGATACGGGAAATTCCCGGGGAAAAAAAAGAAATTCAAATTCAAAAACTTTTCCCAAAGGGTGGGCAAAAACCCCAACAAAATAAACGCATGAAACCTTTAAAAAACCTATAGAACATTCCCAAATCAAAAACAAAGGGGGGACATTTTCAAACTACTTTAAAAATGCAGAAAAATTTATTGGTTGAGCTAGGGGGGGTTTGGGCTACTCACCAATAAAAATGGGAATGACAAAGACCCATTAAAACCCTTTGGGAGAACTATTACCAATCAAAACAAAGGGGGGACATTTCAAAATACAGAAAAAAATTGCAAAAAAAGTGACATTGGTTGAGCTAGGGGGGGCCTTCTATCCCAGCCAATCAGAGCGGACTACTTCTCCTTTTGTAGTCTTTTGAAAGATCGGGCCATCCGTGAGGGAAGATTTTAGGGACTAAAAAAAATCTTTTATTAAGTTAAAAACATTACAGATAAAGCGCTGAAACCTTCAATAAACTTTACATTAATAAAATCCCTAAAAACCCGCTTCCGCCAAACCCGGGCGCAAACATAAGGAATTGCAATAGAAGATTTGCCAATACATTTAATTTTCAAATTTTTTAAACCCTTTCCTTTGGGCGGCGGGAACCAGCCAACAAAAAAGGACGACAAAGACCCAAAAAAAGCTTAAAGGGGAATGTTTTACCCCCAAAATAGAAGGCGACAGTGTCCCATTATAACCTATGGGGGAAAAATAACCAATCCCAAAAACAAAGGCGGGAAAATTTTAAAATACAGTAAAAAGCCCAAAAAAACCCGATTTGGGTGAGCTACGGTTTGGGTGGGTATCCCCAACCCAAACAGGCGTTTGCTACTTCTCCCTTGTTGTCTATTAAAAGATCCGCACCCGAAAACTCGGCTCCACGCCTTGGCCCTGAAATTAATTTTAAAAAAAAAACATTTTTAAATTTAAGTTAAAACATTAACAAAAAAGAGCTAAAAAACCCTTTTTAAAAATACATCATTTTAAAACCCTAACAACGCGTTTGGGCCCCCGGACTTGGGGCAAAATAGGAAATGAATAAAAGAATCGCCGGGGAAAACATAATTCAAATTGTTTTAAACTCTTTTTATTGTCCATAAACCACCAATCAAATAGGGGCGAAAATCCCAAAAATCCTATGGGTGGGGAAATTTTCCAAACAGGAAAATTTACGACGGGACCCATTTTTAACCTAAGAAAATTTAACCCCCAAACATATTCAAACGGGGCAGTTTAAATACAAAAAAAAGGGAGAAACACTGGGTTTGGTTTTACAAACGGGGGGGTCACCCGAGCCCCAAACAGGCGCAGCTACTTTTTTCTAAAAGTTTTATGGGAAAAAAAAATTTCCAGCAGCTCTTTTGGGAAAAAAGGCTAAGTTTTTAAAAGGGGCCCCTTTTTTGGACCAATGGGGGGAGCGAGCGAAGCTCCCATTTTTTTTAAAAGCAATCTGAAAAAAAAACTGAAAAAGGGGCCAAATCAAATTATAAAACAAAAAAGGGGGTCCCGATTGTAAAATAAAACGAATTAAATATGGGGGAAAAGAAAAAAAATATTAAAATCAAAACAAAACCTTTTTATTTTTTTAATTTTTTTGCACCCTTTCATTGATCCCTTTTTTTAACGAAAATAAAGAAATAAACATGATTTTATTGATTAAAATTTTTTTTTTTTTGTTACCCCCAATAATTAATTTTTTTAAAAAACACAAACGGGGCAACTTCTTAAAACTTATCATTTGATTTTGCCATGTACATTTTTTTTTCAAAATTTTTATTAGAAAAAACCCCAACCGCTCGCTCTCCCCATTGGGGCCAAAAAACCCCCCGGGGGCCGGCCCTTTCCCCCCCCCCCCCCTTTTTAAAAATTTTCCAACATAGACCGGTCGGGAATTTTTTTCCCCATAAACCCCATGGGGAAAATAACTCGCCTCTGATTGGGGGAAATACGATCCCCCCCGAGCTCCCAAACACTCGTTTCTGCATTTTTTTTCTGAAATTTTTTAAATGGGCCCCCCTTTGGAAAAAATTTTTCAATTTTTTTCCATAGGTTTTAAAAGGGCCCCCGTCGCCATATTGATTGGCCCAAATTTTCCTCCATAGGGTAAATGGGGGACTGTCCTCCTATTTCTATTTGGGGGTTTTTTTGCCCCACCAAAACCAAAAGACTTTAAAAAATTTTAATTACGTATTTTCCCGGGAATTCTCCCCTATTGGGAAAATTCCCCCCATGTAAACGCCGGGCCCGGCACAAACCCCTTTTTTGGGAAATTTAAATGATTTATTTTTACAGAAGGTTTTTGCTCTTTTTTTGATAATGTTTTTCACTTAATCGAAATTTATTTTTTTTTAAAAACTTCAGCCGCACGGCGCTGACGCCGAATTTTTAGGGGGGGCCCCTCTCTCCATAACTACAAAGGGAAAGTAGCCCGCCTCTGATTTGGGTTGGGGTAGCCCAACCTCTGGGTAGCTTTAGCCAATCAGCTTCTTTTCAGCAATTTTTTAAAATGTAAATTTTTAATGTTTCCCGCCTTTTATTTTGATTGGTTCCAAAAAAAACCCCTAGGGTTTTAAAAGGGGTTTTTTCGCTCCATTTTTATTGGGGCCAGGAGCCAAGCCCCCCAACTCAACCCAATTTACTCTTTTCGGGATTTTTACTGTAAATTTTTAACTGTCCCGCCGGGGATTCTGATTGGGCAAACTTCTCCAAAGGGGTTTTTAAAGGTTTAAATTCCTCCTATTCCGATTGGCCGGTTTTTTGCCGAAACCAAAGAGAAAAGCTTTCCCAAATTTTTAATTTCTGTATTTCCCCAATTTCCAAAATCCATTCTGATATTGGCCCGTTCTAGTTTTTTGGAAATGATTTTTTTTTATTATTTATTTTTGGGGTTCACTCTTTTCTGACACTTTTTTCCGCCTTTAAAAAAGGGCTTTTTTTTGGGATTAATACCCTCTGCAGGGAGGGGACGCCGAGATTTTCGCCCCGCGATCCAATCTGCTTCCTCCATTTCCATCCGTTTCATTTCCCCTCCCCGACATTTAGACCAAAAAAAACCGGGTCTCCCTGTCGAGCCCGAGCGTCACTGCCCCCCTTTCCGCCCCCCTAAAAAATTGAATCCCGATAACGACGGCCGCACCCGCCCCGGGCACGCCACCCCCCCCCCCCCCGCCCCCTTGCCCCCCCTTCAGGGGGGGCGCACTGAAAAGGGGCAACCCTGCGCCAACACGCATCCCTGCATCCGCAGGGGATCGGGGCCGGACGCAGTATACCCAAAAAACAGGGGTAAAGCCCTTCATACATGTCGCCCATAGTTGCTCAAAACCCTCAAATGCACTAAAAATATTTCGGGGTTTCATAATACAAAAGGGCAATGACCCTAAAATAAAGACAAAGCCCAACCCGATTTTTATTAAACAAAGAATTGAATATTCTTGAAGGCCAATTTTATCCCCCTAATCTAAACCCCAATTAAACAAAAATTTAAAACGTTAAAGCCTAAACTTCAACAAAAAGGGGCCCACAAAAAAAACAGAAACGAAAACCGTTGCATTTAAAGGGGCCTCAGAGCTTTAAAAAAGGGGGAAACACTGTGAGGTGAGGGCTATTTTTTCCCAAGACTTCTCACTTTGCCAAAAAAGGGGTTTTAAATCAAGAATTTAAAAATTTAACATTTTAATTTGTCCTGATTATTTTTGCCCCCCCCAAAAAAATAAAAATTTGTTTTAAAAAATTTTTTAAATTTTCCAAACTTTTTTATCAATCATTTTGGTCCCCCATTTAATTAAAAAAAAGTCTGAACTTCAACTACATTTTGAATTTTTTGTTCAAAATTCATTGGGGAAATTTCAGAACCAAAATTAAAAAATTTGTCTCTGTCCAAATATTTAGGACCCCGTAAAAAAAACCCCTTTTCCAACTCCACCCTCCTCTTTAGGGCTTGTCCCCACGGCAAAAGGTTTTTTATTTTTTTTAAAACGGTTTTTTAAATTTTTAAAAACATCTTTAAAAAGTAAACCCCCCAAAGGGCAAAAAAACCCCCACACCAGGGCAATCCATCCGCCAGGGTTTTTGGGTTCCCACCTTTGGGCTTTTTGGGTACTTCCTGGCAACCCCCCCGCCCCCGCAAAAAAAATTCGGAAACGGGGGAAAAAGGGGCGGGTTTCCCACAGCAAACCGTAAAAACCCCACGCCCAGGGACCAGCGATGCCCCCCCCCATCGGGGATCACTTTTTCCATTTCTTTTTAAAACAAACACCAATTCGGAAAATTTTCAAAAAATGGCCCCTCCCGGTTGGGGGGGCTGCCCTAGCATCGAAACGATTTTTTTTGTTTTTGACAGCCAAACCCAAACACCAAACCCTGAAAAAAGGGCGGGGGTATTTATAACACCACCCCCTTTTCTTGCGATTGGGGCCGGCTTTTCCGACCGGGCCCAAACGCACCATTGTGCGGGTTTGTACGGGACGAAAAAAAAAAACCCCCCTGCCCGCCATTCCGTTGCGAAAGGGGAGGGAAAAGCGGGGCCCCTGCTTTTTGGGACCGCCCTGGGGTCCCATTTGGGTCAAAAAACCCCCCTAATCACTCTTTATTTGATCCATTGGATCGTTTTTCTCCCCCTGGGAGCCCCTTTTTCTGTCGTCCTCTTTGTTTGGGGGTGCTTTCTGAATACTGTCTGTCTGGGGGAAAAAACAGACACTTTTTAGCTTCCTGTTCCCCCAAATGGGGGATTAGTGGGTTTTTTACAAAACCAATTTTTGGGGGTTCCTTTTTTTTTTTTTCCTTTTTTTTTATTTTTTTAAGTCTTTTTTCATACTTTTTTTTTTTACATTTTTTTTTTTTTAGAGCATTGGTTACGCCAAAGCTGAAAACCCTGTTTCTTATCAGCCGTTTTTTTTACGCATCGCTAATCTCGTCTGTTTTTTTTTTTCCCCAGGGGTTTTTTTTTTAAACTTTTTTTTTTAGCGTCGGATTTTTTTTTTTTTTTTTGCAGGGGGTTTTTTTTTTTTTTCTTTGCCCCCGCAGCTTGCCCCTGTGACTGCTGATGCTGACCAGTGATTTACATCACAAACAGAAACCAACTAGTTTGTTAGAAACGGGGTTTTAAATTTTTTTAGCTGTTCTCTGCTCCTACACAAATCATCCCACACGTGATTTACGCTCTTTTTTTGGCGCAGAAAAGTTTTTTTTTATTTAAAATTTTGTTTTTATTTGTTTAAAATAAGTAAGGGACGCTTATAATTCTTTATTGACTCCTTTTAATTAATTTTTTGGGTTTAGGTTTTTTTTTTTTTTTTTTTTTTTTCGTTTAATTTTTTTTTTTTTTTTAATTTTCCTTTTTTTTTTTGTAAACAATTAATTCCCCCAACACGAGTTAACACAACATACACCCCCCCCCCCTACACAAAACACGTTTTAAAGCCCCTACACTTTACACGCCCCTTCTAAATAAAATAAAATAAAAATGCCCAGTCTTCCCCGAGACGCTACTCATGGAGGGGGCTACCTATCCGGCCCGGGGGATAGCAATCCGTCAGTGATTGGGACGAGGGAGTTTAGGGGTTTTCGTTTTGTCCGAATCATCCAGTCCTCCTCCGCTGATGGGGGTCCCCCCCCGTAACCCCCCTAGGTCAGAAAGGTACCCCCAAAGTAGTGACCCCATATGGACTCCCGCACCAGATATTCCCAGCCAAAACCCTGATTGGGGCCACCCCGGAGTCCGTAAACACACAGGCCTCACTAAAAATAGATTTTTTTTAATCTTTCTCTCTAGGATTTTGTAAATGTCATGGTTCCAACCAACCCATGCCCAGCATTTTTGGGCCCAACACCACGTCCTCATTCTGCCAGGGACCCCAAAATTTCGCAGAGATGAACCTTTTGGCCTTCTTCTGCAAGGGGGCATAGGGGAAAACCCGGGGCCCGGGAAAATATTGGGTCTGACATTTTTTTAAAAGAAAACCCAAATTTCCCGGGCACGAAAACCCAAAGCTTTTGAAAAAATTTCAAATTCTTGCGTTATGGGGAAATTCACTTGCCCCCCCCGTGATAGCCCCACCTATACCTTTAAAAATTTTTCGGCCCTGTTATACCCCTGAAAAAATTATTTGTGTAGACGATCCCCCGCATTTTCAAGGCGGGCTCAAATTTCGCCAAAACCTGCCCAGCAAAGAGCACGATACGGGGTTAAACTTTACAAGTTTGGTGAAAAACCCCCCGGTACACTTACAGTTTTCAGAGTTACAAGGAAGGACAGCCAAATTGGCCCCCTAATGCCCCCTTCCCTAAAGATTAGGGGCAAAATAGTGGGTTTGGGGTGCACCCACTGCTGGATAAAGGTACCACCTGTACGGGATAACTTTTACACCAGCTTTCCACTTTTAAGTCCCCGGCTGCAACGTAAGACCGCGGCACAGTGAAAAAAAAACCAGAGGGGGACTCCCCCAAACCCTTTGGCGAAATTTGCCCCAAGGGGCGAAAGCAGGTCCCAACCCAAACGTGACCGCGTTGAAAAATACAAGGATAAGAGGCGTCCTTGTATTGTCCCCTTCACGGCCCCAGCACTACCCCTCCCCTGTACAGGTACCATGGTACAGTCGCCACAAACCCGACTGCTTGGATTTTTCAAGGGGACTGGGAGGGGGGAGACCGCGGGCCAGGTCTAAGCCCTATAGTGCCGCACAAAAGACCAATGTGGGGACAAAAAGCTGGCCGTGCACATTGTGCAAATGGCAATGTACAACGCTTTTTTCTTTTCCGTTGACAGGCCAACAGGGACTTTTTTACCTTTCCAAAAAGGAAAAAAGGCCCTTTTTTTTGGGGAAACCAGGTGAGGGGCCCCCCACTTCTGGGTTTTGACGCCCCCGTATTTTACCCCCAGCTTTTCCCCCAAAGAAATCCCCTCCACTGGCAGAAGGGTAGACACAAAAAAATGCAGATTTTTGCTACAGAAGGGAATCAAAAACAACCTACATTGCGAAACCTGCCCTATAATCCCGGGCCCCGCCTGAAAAAATTGTTTCAAAATGTACCACACGTCAGGGTTAAAAGTTGGACATTCTTTTAATATATAAATATTTTTTTTTTTTAACTGTTATTTTATTTAAAAATATCAAATAACAACAAATGACTCCCGAAATCATAACGCATATTTTATGCAAATTACAGATAACTAGTAAAAGAGACAATCACAATGCTTATAATAACAAAAAAAGAAAGTAAACGTATACGAAAGCCATATAATAAATCCAAACCGGAGTCTGAAACCATCTATTAAAGTGTTTTTTTCCAAAGAATTTTCCAAGACAAACACATAAGGGGGGGGGGGGGGGGAAAACATCAAGACACTCACCTCTTCATAGGGTAATATACAGACGTAATCAGCGGTATCAAAAGCGAATAGGGGTCCCCCGGCTGCCAATGGGCCCCGAACCTTTCTAGGGGAAATTTTTTAGAATGCCTCAAATGCTCCATTGTTCTAAGTGCCAACCCGACCTTCAGCCCTCCCAAATGGTGGGTTTACTTTCTTCCAGTGGCTTCAAAAACTCTCCCGCTGTTAGTAAAGCTAACATCGCAAAGTTTTACACTTGGATACAAAATAAAAGAACAACAAACAACGGACAGGCCCAACCCCCTCCCAAAACCCCTATACAACCCGAACCCCTTTTCCCGAAACCCCGACTTTGGCAAAAGTCCAGAATAATGAAATATATGCCCCGAGGGCCCGACACGCCAAAAATATCCGGACTTTTGGGCAGCCTGTGCAAAGTCTGGAGTAAATTAAACCCGCCTGTCAAATTTTGTAAATGTTTTCCCCCATAAATATTTCACGGAGGTTTAAACCGATTTTCCAAAATAATCCCAATATCCAAAGGGATAGCCCCCCCTATGTAGCCCTCCCCCATGGCCATATATTTTTTATTTACTACCGCCTGGGGTCGGACACCTTATAATTTTAAATATCTGAAAAAAAAGTCCCTTTTGGGGTATTTAACTCAAACCAAAACCCCGTGGGGGGGAAACCCTATCCAGCGAAAAAAAGGGGTGCATAAAGTGTTTAGCTGCAAGTATCCATTGGCAACGTCCCGGCAGGGTTTTAAAAATTTTTTCCTGTAAGGGGCTAAATATAGTAACTTGAGTGACGTAACAACAAAATCCGCAAAACGAAGAGCTTTTTTTCAAACCATGTCTCATTTCCATTTCCCATTTCACGGGGAAAAAAGGTTGAAGAGAAACGACACCCTGGGGGACGCTTCCGACAAGTTTGAAATTTTATTTTACATTTTGACCATATTTTCGCTGGGAAGCCATCGCCCCAGCAGGGGAATTTTATAGGTCTGGGGTTTTCAGACCCAAAAAAAATTTTCACATTCGAATTTTTCAAAAATTTTGGCCCAACTTTAGAAAGCGACAGAGAAAAACCTCTGGTCCTCCTAATTGTTTCCCAATAATATTTTGATGACATCGTAAGCTAGGCCCCCTTCTAATTTACCTTCTTGTACACCGATTTGGCCATCCTATGACGCTTATAATTCCATATGAACCTTAAAAAGGATGCTTGAAAGGGCCCTTGAGATCAGAGAGGGGGACCGCTATTGGGAGAGTTTCAAATAGGTATACTATTTTTGGGAGCAATGTCATTTTTATGGCCGCTATTCTTCCCATCAAAGAGAGGGGCAGCGATTTCCAATTCTGCAACATACCCTTCATCTCTATATATAGTTTAGGAAAATTTTGACCATATAAGGAAGCATAAGATTTCATGATAAATACCCCTAAGTACTTTAAGGAAGTTTCTTTCCATTTATATGGTATTAGACTGAAGAAATTAGACTGGTCTCGCGGTATCCCGCGGGGAGAGCCTCAGTCTTGGTTTGTTTATTTTATAGCTGAGATCCATCGAATTCACCAAGAGGGCATTAGATTGGGAGAGAAAGTATGAGGGTTTGACAAGGAAAGTTTAGATGTCTCTGCGAAAAGCATTAGTTTGAACTCTCGATTTGACCATAACCCCTAATAGATGTGTTAAACGAAATGGCTCGCAAGCGCTCAACGCTATAACAAATATTAATGGGCAGTGGGCATCCGGGCGATTTTTCCATTAAAAATATTGTTTAAACGGTGAGCGCTATATGGTTTTGGGATCGTCCCTCAGTATATTCGTAAACTGATAAAACCCAAATTTCCAACTGCAAATTTTTTTTTATTCACCAACCGAACACGGGAAAACCTTCCATACAATACATGGGGGTTTACAGCACTCCAAAAATTCATTTTATTTTCCCTTGTAACGAAATAAGTTAAACTAAATAAAACCCTCCTTTACAAAAAATTTAATACACCCCTTAAAATTTCCTTAGAGGGTATTCTAAAATGGGGCACTTTTGGTGTTTTTTAAATTTTTGTTAAACAAACCATTTACAAATTAGACATCCTTATTTTCAGCAAACTTAAAAACCCTGTCAAGCGCATATTGATGTTCTCCTCCATGGCTTCTTTCATGGGCAAATTTTCGTGGTGTCCTAAACGGGAGACCATTGGCAAAAAATGGTAAAAATTTTTCAATTTGCCAACGTGCCCTTAAAATTAGTGCATAAGAGGCGAATTACCCCATAATTCCTTTTGCATTTTGCACAAATCATAATGTTTCCGGGAAAAATTAATTTACAAACACCTCTGTTCAAAATTTAAAAACACCCTTTAAATGTTACCTTGAGGGGTGTAGGTTCAAAAATGGGTCATTTTGGTGTTTTAGAATTTTTGTTCACATCACAGCATGTACAAATTGTCAGGCATGCGTGTATTTAGCAAACTAAGGTGGTCATGCATAAAATTGCTATGTCTTATCCTTTTGGCGTGTTTCAGAGGGGCAGCCAAATTCTAGGGTGAATGTGGGTTGTCCCTAGAAGGGAGAAATTAGAAAAAAAAAAGGGGGACAAAAATTTCTGGAAAAATTAATTTTTCAATTTTCCAACCCGCTATTAGTGCAAAATCATTGTAAAAACATCTTAATTTTTGCCTTCTTCATTAATACTGTAATTACATGAAAACACCTGTCTTTCAAAAATTGAGTCTCACCCCTAAAATGTTCCCTTATGTTGTTTAAAATGGGGTCACTTTGGGTGTTTTATAATTTTGTTCACATCCCCCACATGTACATTGTCAGGACATCTGTGTTATTTCAGCAAAAAAATCCTGTCATGCGATAAAGCTATTTTTCCTCCTGGGTTTTTAGGGGCAGCCCCAAATTCTAGGGGGACAATGTGGGGTGTCCCTAGAACAGGAGACTGGCAAAAAATGGGTAATCTAATTTTTCAATTTGCGCAAGGCTGCCGCTGTTTTGTGCAGTAGATGGCGAATTACGCATAAAATGCAGTTTGCATTTTTTGCCTTTTTTTGATAAAATCTGTGAATTAATTTTATGAAACACCTGTCTGTTCAAATTTAAATTACACCCCTTAAAATTTTTCCTTGAGAATTTGTAACGGTCTAAAATGGGGCACTTTTGGGTGTTTTAAAATTTTTTGTTTCACATCCAGATGTACAATTGTCGGGACAGCGTGTATTTCAGCAAACTAGGTGTGTCATGCATAAATTTTGTATGTTTAAACCAAATGCGTGTTTCAGAGGAGCCAATTCTAGGGTGCCCATGTGGGTTTTTCCTAGAACGGGGAGACATGCAGAAAAAATTGGAAATCTGATTTTCAATTTTGCGCAGGCTTGCCCGCTGTTTTGTGAAAGTTAGATGGCGAATTACGTATAAACACATTTACATTTTTTGCCTTTCCTAATGCATAGTAATGTCTGTGAATTAACTTATAAACACCTGTCTGTTCAAAATTTGAGTTACCCCCTTAAAATGTTCCTTGAGGGGGTAAATGTTTAAAAATGGGGTCATTTTTGGGGTGTTTTTTTAATTTAGTTCACAACACAGAAAGTACAATTGTCAGGACATGCTTGTATTTCAGCAAAATAGCCGTCAAGCGCATAATTGCTAGTCTCTCCTTTGGCGTGTTTCAGGGGGCGCCAAATTTAGGGTGACATGTGGGGGGCCCAGAAGGGGAGACATGCAGAAAAATTGGGAATCTAATTTTCATTTTGCGCAAGGCGTGCCGCTGTTATTGTTAAAAGTTTGGAAAAATACAGGATAATTATGAATTTTCCCTTAAACCTCTAAATCATTATCTAAAAAAATCACCTCTAGGGTCCAAATGCACACTATCCCCTTTAATGAATTCATTGAGGGTTTTAGTTTCCAAATGGGTAAATTTTTGGGTATTTTTTCCGTTTGGAACTTGGGGTCTACAAATGCAACATGAGGGCCTCCAGTCAGTCCAGCTTATTTTGCACTCCAACAGCCAAATAGCGCTCCTTCCCTTCTAAGACTCACCACGTGCCCCGTATATGTTTTTGACCTTATAGGGGGTATTCCCTTACTCAAAGAAATTGGGCAACAGGTTTTGGGGTGCTTTTCCCCTCCTTTTTTGTAAAAATGAAAATTTCAGTTTAATTTGGGTGAAATTTTCTGGAAAAATTGTAATTTTTCATTTCACAACCGGATTCAGAAATTTCTGTGAAGAAACTGTGGGGCAAAAGGCACGCTATAACCCCTAGATGAATTCATTGAGGGGTGTAGTTTCCAAAATGGGGTAAAATTTTGGGTTATTTTTTTCCTTCTGGAACTTTGGGGGGGTTCTACAAATGCAACATGAGGGCCTCCAGCCTCAGTTATTTTGGCACCCCAAAGCCAAATAGCGCTCCTTTCCCTTCAAAGCCCTTCACCCGTGCCCGTATATGTTTTTTGACCTTTATGGGTATTGCCCTACCTCGGGAAGAAATTGGGAAATAGGTTTTGAGGAGCTTCCCCCCTCCTTTTTTGTGAAAATGAAAAATTTCAGATTAATTGTGCAATTTCTGGAAAAATAAAAATTTTTAAAATTTTCACTAACCGGATTCTGGGAAATTTCAGTGAAAAACCTGTGGGGTCAAAAGGCACGCTATACCCTAGATGAATTCATTTGAGGGTGTGTTTCAAAATGGGGTCAATTTGGTATTTTTTTTCCTTCCGGTAACTTGGGGGGATCTTCAAATGCAACATGAGGGCCTCCAGCCAGTCCAGCTTATTTTGCACTCCCAAGCCAAATAGCGCTCCTTCCCTTCTAAACTCCCCAAACTGTGCCCCGTATATGTTTTTTGAACCTTAAATGGGGATTGCCTACCGGAAAGAAATTGGGCAATAGGTTTTGGGGACTTTTCCCCTCCTTTTTTGTGAAAATGAAATTTCGGGGGATTAATTGTGCAATTTTCTGGAAAAATTATAAATTTTTTTCATTTCACAACCGGATTCTAGAAATTTTCAGTTGAAAAACTTTTTTGGGGTACAAAAGGCACGCTATACCCCTATATGAATTCATTGAGGGTGTAGTTTCCAAAATGGGGTCAATTTTGGGTATTTTTTTTTCCGTTCTGAACTTGGGGGGTCTACAAATGCAACATGAGGGGCCCCAGCCAGTCCAGGCAAATTTGCACTCCCAAAGCCAAATAGCGTCTTTATCTTCTAAGATCACCACGGGGCCCACGTATATGTTTTTTGACCCAAAATATGGGTATTGCCTTCTCGGAAGAAATTGGGCAACATGTTTTGGCTTGCATTTCCCCCTCCTTTTGTTTGTGAAAATGAAAAATTTCAGATTTATTGTGCAATTTTCTGGAAAAATTTTAATTTTTCATTTTCACAACCGGGGGGTCCAGAAATGCCCCTGTGAAAAAGCTGTGGGGGTCAAAAGCACGCTATACCCCTAGATGAATTCATTGAGGGGTATAGTTTCCAAACTGGGGTCAATTTTGGGTTTTTTTTTTCCGTTCTGGAACTTGGGGGGTCTACAAATGCAACATGAGGGCCTCCAGCCAGTCCAGCTTATTTTGCACTCCCAAACCCAAATAGGCTCCTTCCCTTCTAAAAACTCCCCACGTGCCCCATATATGTTTTTTGACCACATTGGGATATTAACTTACTCGGAAGAAATTGGGCAACAGGTTTTGGGGTGCTTTTCCCCCTCCTTTTTTGGTGAAAATAAAAAATTTAAGATTAATTGTGCAATTTTCTGGAAAAATTGTAATTTTCTTTTTTCACAACCGGTTTCCCAGAAATTTCAGTAAAAAAACCTGTGGGGTAAAAAGGCACGCTATACCCCTAGATGAATTCATTGGGGGGTGTAGTTTCCAAAAATGGGGTCAATTTTGGGTATTTTTTTCGTTCTAAAATTGGGGGGTCTCCCAAAGCAACATGAGGGCCTCCAACCAGTCCAGCTTATTTTTAACTCCAACAGCCAAATGGAGCGCCTTCCCTTCTAAGACTCACCACGTTCCCCGTATATGTTTTTTGACCACATATGGGGTATTGCCTTATTCGTAAGAAATTGGGAAACAGGTTTTGTGGTGCTTTTCCCCCTCCTTTTTTTTGTGAAAATTAAAAATTTCAGATTAATTGTGCAATTTTCTGGAAAAATTTAAATTTTTAATTTTCACAACCGGTTTCCAGAAATGTCTGTGAAAAAGCTGTGGGGTCAAAAGGCACGCTATACCCCTAGATGAATTCTTTGAGGGGTGTAGTTTCCAAAATGGGGTAAATTTTGGGTATTTTTTTCCGTTCTGGAACTACAAATGCAACATGAGGGCCTCCAGCCAGTCCGCTTTTTTTTGCACTCCAAAGCCAAATAGCGCCCCTTCCCCTTCTAAGACTCACCACGTGCCCCGTATATGTTTTTTGACCACATATGGGGTATTTCCTTATGGGAAGAAATTGGGCAAAAGGTTTTGGGGTGCTTTTCCCCCCCCTTTTTGTAAAATGAAAAATTTCAGGTTAATTGTGCAATTTTCTGGAAAAAATTTTTTAATTTTTCATTTTCCACAACCGGATTCCAGAAATTTCTGTGAAAAAACCCTGTGGGATCAATAAACTCACTTACACCCCTTGATGAATTCTTGAGGGGTTGTAGTTTCTATAATGGGGTCTTTTAGGGGTGTTTTTTAGTTTTTAGCACCTTTAGGTGTCAGCAAACCCGATATGGTACCTATACAATGTCATAATAAAATTGATGCGCCAAAACCCAGTTGTCTCCTTCAATTCTGAGGCCTGTGTTTGAGTCAAAATACAATCTAGGGCCCCACATATAATATATTTCTGAAAATTAGCAGATTAGGGAAACTTAAATTGAGTTGTGTTTTTCTATTAGCATATATAAATTCCATGAAATAATAGTTTGAAATTGAAAATTGGCCCAAAAAAAAGTGAAATTTAGTAATTTTACCACCACTTCCATTTATTCCTGTGAAACCCCCAAAAGGGTTAACAACTTTAGAAGTGCTGTTTTAAATACTTTGAAGGGTGTAGGTTCTTAATGGGGTGCTTTATGGGGTGTTTAATATGCGGGCCCGTCAATTTTACATGTCAATGAAGTGGTCCCTAAAATAATCTGTGTTTGTAGTTTTCTTAAAAATTTGAGAATTTGTATTAAAATTGTAAGCCTCCTAACTCCTATAAAATATTGAAAAATTTAAAAAATTATCCAACATACAGAAGACATATGGTAGATGCTATTTATAAACTATTTTGTGTGGTATTACTGTCTGTGTTAGAAGGAGAAATTTTTGAAGTTTACAAATTGCAAATTTTTCCAAAATTTCACGATATTTTGAAATTTTTCACAATTAAACGAGTATTGTATGGACCAAAATTTCTTACTAACTTAAGGCACAACATTCACAGAAAACAATCTCTGAATCACGGGGATAGGTAAAAGCATTAAAAAGGTTATTCTCACATAAAGTGACACAGGTCAGATTTAAAAAATAAGGGCTGTGTCAGGAAGGCCCAAAACTGAGCTGGGTCCTTTAAGGTTAATAGAAAATCCATTCAGCAGTCCCCCCTGAACAGATTTTCTACTGGGTGGTTTTTTACACTGCCGGCATTCCGAAAAACTAAGAACATCTTCATTCTTCCGCCCGGTTTTCAGGCAGAACATAGACATGTCAGTGGTTGAGGGGGACGGTGAATCCACAAACCGTGGACAGAACCATCCCCCAAAATCCTGTACAAGATGTCAAAATACCGGCCGGATTCTTTAATCAGAATTTTGCCAGTATTTGCATACTGCCGTGTGGACACAGCCTAAGGCTATGTTCACACGGCTTAACTGCGGGGCGTAATTACGCCCCGCAGTTACGCCGTGTGGCCGGGGGCGGGAGCGGGGGAGGGAGTGGGGGGCCGGCAGCTCGCCGGCCCATAGAGAATCACTAGCTAGCGGCGCGAAAACCCACTAGAAAGTGACATGTCCAATTATCTCCCCCCATTCAGCGTATACTGCCGAGCAGGGTGAGAGAGATGTAATCCATAGTTTTCTCTATGATAACCAAAATTAGAAAATTTGTCTCTGTGCCAAAAATATATGGACCTCAACAGTAATAGCCACTTCTCCAACTCCACTCCTCCTCTTTAGGGCTTGTCCCCACGGCACTGGTTTTCATTTGGTTTTATAGACGGTTTTCAAATTTGAAAATCATCTGAAAACCATCTGCATAGACTTTAATAGAAAATCCATTTAGCAGTCCCCACTGAACAGATTTTCTACCGGATGGTTTTTTACACTGCCGGCATTCCGAAAAATTAAGAACATCTTCATTCTTCCGCCCGGTTTTCAGGCAGAACATAGACATGTCAGTGGTTGAGGGGGACAGTGAATCCACAAACCGTGGACAGAACCATCCCCCAAAACCCTATACAAGATGTCAAAATACCAGCCGGAATCTTTAATCAGAATTCTGCCAGTATTTGCATACTGCCGTGTCGACGCAGCCTAAGGCTATGTTCACACAGCTTAACTTGCGGGGCGTAATTACGTCCCGCAGTTACAACGTGTGGCCGGGGCGAGAGCGGGGGAGGGAAGCGGGAGGGGGCCGGCACCCTTTCGCCGCCCATAGAGAATCCACTGCTAGCGGCGTGTATATACGCCGCTAGAAAGTGACCTGACATTTATCGTCCCCCCTCGGCGATATTCGCCGAGCATGGGTAAGAGGAGACGTAATCCATATTCCTATGAGAACAGAGTATTACCGTAGTTACTTGGGAACGGATTCAGCCCGCAATTGGCCGGTCACTTCGGCGCGTAATTACGGACTGAATTACGTCCCGCAGATGGCCGTGTGAATATGGCCTTAGAGTCCCAAACCTATCAGACATTTTTATGGTATATCTTGTGGATGACTGTGTCAGAAATAAATACTTCTCCAAAGAGATAATGCAAGAACAGTTTTTATTGGATAGCTTATTTAGATTGCTTAATATAGTATGTACAGCCCTATGGTAGCCATACATTGCCCACCTACAGTCTCCACCATAACGGTGTAGTTAGTTTAATGCAGCTGTCAAAAGATGAATATCACTTGCTGAAGTATTAGGACCGGGACAAATCATGTTCGTGTCCTGATGACTGGGGGGCTGTACAGAAGGGCGCTGGAAGCCACACATGATGTGTACCCCTGCTGTAAATGAACAATAGTACTAGTCAGGCATCTTATCCATTCTAGCTCTTGCCTCATGCTTAATGACATTCTTGCTTAAAGGGGTTTTGCCAGGACGTGCCTTATCTGCTAAGAATGCAAGTGTAAACAAGCCACTGAGCTGAGAGAGAGACAACTGCCAAGAGAGAGAGACAGACTGGCCAGAGCACAGAGCTGCATACAGGGATCGTGGTGTACATGCTCACGCAAATAATCAACTACAACTTGTGGATTCTGTATGCAAAAGAAACACCTTTTCTCCACAGCACTTGAAAGCGTTCTCATGTTTCTCTGTCATAGATAAAGCAGGATCTACTCAGATAATCACACTACAACTAGTGCATTCTGTATACAAAAAACAACATATTTCTACCCCTGGCCTTGAAAAGCCTCTGCAGCTCCAGTCTCATCCGATTAGAAGCTTTCTCTGCGCAAGCCGGCCAGCAGCTCTGTCAGTCAAATCTAATAGAAAACTTTTGAAGTAACTAAGGGCAGGTAAGGCAGTCCTGTAGCTCTCTCAAGAGCTGCAAATTTTTGTAATCAAATATATTTAGAAAAGTGATTAAATACCCATTTTGGAGGGTCCCACGTCAACATTACATCGTGGCAAAACCCCTTTAATGCTTTTCTGCTTTACTGTTTTGGTGCTATGAACAATTACGTAAATTCTTTAACCACTTAGTGCACCATGATGAAAGCCTCTGTAGCTGCCATATTTGGACTCCAATTTCATCCTGCTTGCAGAATGGAATAGGATATCAATGTAATTACTACATACTAGTGTTGAGTCATATATTATCGACAATGTTGAAATCGCACGGTTTTTTATGTTTTTTTTTTTTGAACACATTTTCGATCACGCGAAAATTTAGGGTGAATAATACTGCGCAAATCTAATAATATTCGAGCGCCATTTTCCAGAGCTGTTCCTGTCATTGGCGGCCAGCAATCAGATTAGAGATAGTAGCAGGGTGAGCTTGGGTTGGCGACTCATGACTTGGATGTGTATGGTTTGCTATTTTGGCTGTAAAAATCACATGACCGTCATGTTTACATATAACAGCCCTTACCTTGTTTAACCCCTCAGTGTGTGTCTGTGTATCATAAGGAGCAGGATAACGTGTGCTCGTCTCTCTCAAAACAGCTCAGCGAAACCAATATCTATTTGTTCACACTATGACAACTATGCTTTTAGCTGTTGAACATTAGAACTAGGTAGATTAAGATTTGCAGATTTTAGTTACCTCAGCGCTGAGAATTTTAAAGGAGCATCTAGCGCCTGTACAGCCCGCACGGCGGGGGCGGGGGGTCAGCAGGAGGCTGCGGGCGAAACACAGACAACAGACAGGCTCTTTAAAGGAGAGTGGATATTGAGCAGCCAGTACTCATGTGTTTAGACCTCATTGCAATGGGGTTTTTATTAACACTTTTTGGCCAGTTTTATTGGTGAATTATTAACTTTTATGTTTTGTGCCTGGTACTTTATATTAGTATACAGATCTTTTCTAGTAACTGCAGGTGTATTTGATAGGTGCAAAACACACTTTTATTATCCGTATCCATTTCAGATAGGTGTGTTTTTCACTTTGGCGCAGGCCAACCATAGTTCATAGATCCACCTTGCACTTAACTTTGAATACAGCAATTATGTAGTCACCGCATGGTTATTGATAGGTTCAAAAAATACCTTTTTTTATTCCGTATATAATTTCACCATCAGGTTTTTTTTTTCATTTTTGCGCAGGACAGCTTTTTTCATAGGAGCCACCTTGCACTTAAATTTGAATACAGCAAATTTGTCGTCACCGCAGTGTATTGAATCAGGTGCAAAAAATACCTTTAATTATCCGTATACATTTCAGATAGGTGTTTTTTTCACTTTGCGCAGTCCCGCTTTTGTTTATAATAGAGCCACCTTGCACTTAAAATTTTGAATACAGCAATATTGTGTCGTCACCAGCAGGTGTATTGATTAGTGGTTCAAAAAAAACCTTTTATTATCCGTGATACATTCAGAATGGGTGTTTTTTTTTCAACTTGGCGCAGGCCAGCTTTTGTTTCATAATAGAGCCACACCGTGCACTTTAATTTGAATACAGCAATTTTGTCTTCAACCGCAGGTGAATTGATAAGTGCAAAAAAATACCTTGTATTATCCTATACATTTCAGATAGGTGTTTTTTTTCACTTTGGCGCAGGACAGCTTTGTTCATAGAGACAACCCTTCGCACTTAAATTTGAATACAAGCAATTTTGGTCGTCAACCGACCGGCAGTGTAATGATAGGTGCAAAAAATAACTTGTATTATCCGTAACATTTCAGATAGGTTGGGTTTTTTTTCATTGGGGCGCAGTCCACTTTGTTCATCAGAGCCACCTTGCACTTAAATTTGAATACCAGCAATTTTGTAGAACACCTGCAGGTGTATTGAAATGTGCAAAAAATACCTTTTATTATCCACATTAGTTTTTAAATAGCTGTATTTGCACGTGGTGCGGCCCTAGTTTTTTTAAAATAAGCCACGTCGTACACACCAATTTCAGATCGAAAAATTTTCTAGCAACTGTTCTCGTTTCTCACTGCTGCAAAAAACAACAATTTCTCATCCATGTAACTTCTGAAGTTTTGATTGGGGTCCCTCGTTGAATCTCAGATTTTTGGCTCAGATTTCGCTCTTGTATGATATTTTGTTTGAAAACTATCATTTCTTATCCTACTGGGGCAGGTATGTATATCCCTGACTGAAGAGAGAACACTTTTGATTTTGTCTTACGGATTCCTAAACCCAGACCGCATTCACTGTATTCCGCAAGAAACATTGTCATTTCTAATCCAAGTTGGCTGTAGAAATTAGAGGGATTTAAGAATAGCCGTGATCTTGCCCTTCTTGTAATAATAGACTTTCCAAACTCTTCCATACCTTTCAAATTTTAATCTTCTAGAACATGGAGCAGAAATGCAGGTGGTAAGACGCAGCAAAGGAGGGGTAGGGAACATGATTTAGAAGTACGAAAGAAGGTGCTCTTCCAGTGCTGCGACAACCACGCAAGCCAGTGATCGTCGCTCGCCAGGACCATCCCAGGCCGTCAGGCCTGTCATATCGCTGGTCAGGGCCCGGAAACACTCAGTAACGAACACGTCGCAATCTTTTCTTCAGTGGTTAATGCAACCTGCATCCAGCAGTCTTACCGTCCTCGTCTACCCAGTCACGGCCACAAATTACGTCATCAGCAACCTCATCATCCCTCCAACCATGAAGCAAGGCAGCCCAAATGTCACTCGTGGACCCACCACTGTGGATAATCCTTAATCTGAATGACCACTTGTGACAAAATTGCGGTTGGTGTCTGAAGGCATTGGTTAAAAGATCAAGAGGCCAAAGAGGATATTTTTTCGCTCTGACGCCATTAATGATGCCAATCAGAGGAGGAGAAGGAAGCCGTCAATCGCAAAAATCCCGGGCGTGTCGGCAACCCTTGCAGTGCCTCTGCTTGTAGCCCGCAGGCTTTCCTCCTGTATGCCGAATTGTGACCATGGAAGACCAAGTCACCACCACAAACACACACACAAAAAAACAACACACCACCCAATCAAACACACACAATCACAACACACACAACAACCAAAACCCAACCAAACAAAAACCCAGACAAAAACAAAACAGCCAAAACCCCAACAAAACAACCCCAAAAAAAAACAGAAAACCAACAACACCAAAACACACCAAACAAGGTTACACCATGTAACAACCCACAACCACGCACAAAAACCAAAACATTAACAAAACACCACAACAAAAAAAAACGCCCACAAAAAACAAACACATCAAACATATCAACATACAACCAACAAAAAAAAACACAACACCAAACCAAAAAAACAAAAACCAACACCTACAACAACAAAACCTACAAATAAACTATAAAACACACACAACAGCCAAAATACAAAACCAACAAAAAAAAACAAACACAACCAAAAACAAAAACACAAAAAACCAAACCAACTAAACCACACTCCACCAACACACAAAAAACAAAAAACAAAACAAAACCACAATAAAACCCAAACAAACGTCCACAAAAAAAAAAAAAAACCACCAAACCACACCATTCAAAAAACAAAAACCCCCAACAGCAAAAATCAAAACAACTCAAAAACCACACAATAACAAAACAACAATCACAAAAAACAAGAACAAAAACACCAACAACAAATCCAAACCAAACCACAACAACCAAACCAAATAAACACCAAAACAAAAACAAACAACAAAACAAAACAAAACACAAACAAACAAAAAAAAACAAAACACACGCACCAAAAAACAACAATAAACAACCCAAAAATAAAACAACAACAAAAAACCCACAACCAACCCAAAAAACCAAACACCAAATCAACAAACCCCTGTGTTGATGATGATGTGATGACGACATTGCGGATCCCAAACGTGGTCCTTTTCCACAGAATTTGCTTTGCGAGCGCTTCATCACTGGACTGAAGGAGGAAGAGACGATAGGGTGAGTGTCAGTACAGGTCCCAACCCGCTCAAAAAGGGAGAGGGCGGTCACAGAAGTCCGCTGATATGATTCTCGCCAGCGACGGTCAGGCCGGAAACAGAGGGCAACACCTTGGCCAAAAAAGGCCACATACCCGATGCCGGGCTTCCAACCACTGTTACACCCTCGTCTTCCCGCCTCCTCCTCCTCTCCCTCCGCCACCACCACGTTCCACACTGCCATGACTCTCAGAGTCATATCTTGGATCCATCCTCCGCTCTTCATCTCACCCGTCGCCCGAGTACCACCACGCCATCAGACATCCCATCCTACCCCTTATCCTGCCGCCAGTTTGACGACCTGCACGCCGTACAGCCGGCCAGTCTAGCAAGCCAGATCCTCTGTCTTCCCAGGTTTGGGAGCAGAAGAAACACTTTAACCCCAAACCAGCCCAAACCAAAAGCCGTAAATGTCGGCATTGCCAGGCTTTGGCCTGGAAATGTGGCCTTTCCGTCTGGTTGACACAGCATGGTTCCGCCATGTCAAGGCCCTTGCCAGCCCACAATACCAGATGCCGAGGCAGGCATTTCTTTGCCACCGAAAAGCCGCACCCCTGCCCTGGCCCAGCCACGTGTCATCTAAAATTTGCCAGTTGTCTGTCATCCGTGTCTGGAAAAGTCCCATCATGACCACAACACATTGACTAGTAAGCACGGCCAAGCCCTATAACTGCTCTGTGACAGCGTCACTGGGTGAGCTGGTGTTGGATGTCTCTGGGTGTGACGGTGGCTCTCCAGGCTCGGGCGCATCGCTCTTCAAAACCGCAGGGATGGTGCAGGTCTCTTTCCGCGCCAAGGTCGTCTGGTGGCATCACGTGCCCAGAGAAACCCAGGCCGTGTTGAAATTAATCTGTCTTGGACACCTCCACTACACAGTCAGGAGCTGTGGACGGCTCTCCGCAACAAGACCGGAAGCGCTGGCTAGGGTTACAAAACCTGTGTCCAGCAAGGTGGTGAGCGAAATGGTCGAAATCTGCTGGCCACCCTTAAGAACGGTAGGGCTGGAGCACGATCCCTTTTGCCTGGCACATGTCATTAACCTCATCGTTCCAAGAAATTTCTAAACGCACTACCCGGTCTTGACTTGCCTGCTGAGGATGGCTCGAGGTCTGAGTTTCGCACTTCCAGCTGTTCGCGAACACCCTGCTTCGTCCCGCCTGGCCTGCTTGCAGCTTCAGCTCGGCTTCCCCCGTCAACCGTCTCATTGTTAAGTGCAACACGCTGGAATTCCACCCTCCCACATGCTCAGCATTGTGGCAGCAGCGCAATGCCAATACGCAGTACGAAGTGACACATGGCCTACAAGCATCGGTGCGACCTCCGGGTTTGAGCCACCGAGAGTGGAGCTAGGTGAAAGAGCACTGCACCATCCATTCCATTTTTTTTTTTTGAAGAAGCCACCAAAATGGTCAGTGCGGACAATGCCCTTGACAGCATGAGCATTGTGGTGATCTTAGTTCAGGAACAATCTTTGGAACACTCTGAAACAAACAAGTCCCACCAGCGACGGAGGAGTAGACGGACACAGATGCGGACACAGAGCCTTTCCTCCACTCCGTCGAATCCACAAGGCCCCGACATATTCTCCATTTATCATCTTCTTAGGCAGTGGTTCGGTAGTCCAGGGTCTATAGTGCAAGGCGGCGCATCAGCTCTCAGGTTGCATCATCTGAGGCAAGTCAGGGCTGTGGTTGAAGTCTGTGCCGGAGTAAGCGGAGGATGGAGGAGTATTCCTAGACACTGACGTTACCGTACATCCTGCCTTGGAAAGAGGTTGGCGCAACTTGAGGTGGAGGTGGAAGATGGAGGAAGATCAGTTTGCTAGTGCCCTCGTCCAGAGGCTTGGGAAATCACGGTCCATCTCTCACCTGCGTGCTTGGATGCTCCATTTCCTCCAACATGATCCCTCGCATAAGGCCAATCAAAATGAACAACAGTTACTGGGTGGCCACCGCTCCTGGATCCCCCTGTACAAAACAAAACTCAGGCACTTTCCCACCACCCACCCAAATAGAAGAGTAAATGCAGGAAAGTGAGAGCCTTCCCTCTGATGATCAACTGAGACATCGTGTTGCGTCTGCTTCACATTCTTCAAATGTCACGGTGGAACAACGTCAGTGACGTGACAGCAGTAGATGACAAGTAGCCGTATCGGCAGCAGCAAGGCAATGAGGCAGAAGCTAATGGGTGACCTCTGGCAATCTTTATTTACCACTCCCGCACCTCAACCAACGCAGAAATGCAGGGCACACATACAACACACAGAGACCCAGCTTAAGATCATGTGGCACGACTATCTGCGTCTCAACACACGATGTTTTTGGATGTGTTCCGGACCCAATCGACTTCTGGGTATCCAAAATGGATGAATGGCCCGATCTCGCTCGCGTCCACGACATAGGAGGTGTTGTCCTTTCCCACAGCCAGCGTCATATCTGAGCGGACCTTCAGCACAGCTGGAGGAGTCCATTACAGACAAACGTATCTGATTTCCACAGATAATGTGGAATTTTTTGAACTTTTTTTTTTTATCATCAAGAAGAATCAGGCATGGATCTCTGATTATGTTGTGGCCCCAATTGCCGAGGTCACCGATTATTTGCCGTTCTACTTCACATTCCAACTTCAAACAGAAATGGTCCTCTTGAAACATTTTTTTTAAATGATACTTCTTTACTGCAATTTTTATCTCAGTTCCCAAAAGTTCATTTTGCTAGGTTTTGCTGTGAGGAGACTGTAAAAAGACAGCAAGGTTTTCAATGACAAAAACCGTATTCCATTTACTCACGTTCATATTTAGAATTTTTCAGCATTGTCAATGGGTATTGGGGGTCATGGTGCTTGTGAGATACAGCCTAAATCATGGTCCTTTGGAACAGAAATGTGGCTTCTAAGTGCCATTTCTCCCTCACAATTTTTAACAGTGGCAGAAGTCTTTTTATAATTTTTTTGGGGTCCATGTTGCATTTGAATGCAGCAATACTACAGTGTCCCTATTCTAAAAAATTGTGGTTTCAAACAGACATTTGTTCTTCACCAATTTTCAAAAGTGGCTCAGGGTCATGTTTTGAATTTTTGGGGGCATTTTGCTGTAAATGCAGCTAGACTAAACAGTCTATTCTAAAAAAATGTGGACTCTTAACAGACAATTGTTCTTCCACAATGTCAAAAGTGGCTTCAAGGGTCATGTTTTTGAATTTTTGGGGGCATTTTGCTGTGAAATGCAGCTAGACTACAGTCCTAGTCTAAAAAATGTGGTTTCTAACAGACATTTGTCTTCACAATTGTCAAAAGAGGCTCGACGGGTCATGTTTAGAATTTTTGGGGGTTGGGGGCATTTTGCTGTGAAATGCAGCTAGACTACAGGTCCTATTGAAAAAAAAAATGTGGTTATCAAATAAGACATTTGTTCTTCACATTGTCAAGAGTGGCTCAAGGGTGATTTGTCTGCTGTCATAAACAGGAATAGGTAGGGAACACTGTTAATGGACCCATATTGCAAAATGACTGTTTTTTGCAAGATCTTTAACACAGCTAGGATTCCTGTAGTGAGACAACGCCATTTAATACAATAAAAAAAAAAAAGAGAAACAAAGACGTGGTTGGTATTCCATAAATATTTTAAAAAATGTGTTTTCCTAGAATTAAACTACTAAAAACTTGCCATGATACAAAATAGCTTGATACAGTTATTCCTCCTGAATAGTACAAAGTGAGGGTACAGGAAGACTTTAACAGATGTATGTACCCAGGTCAGGTAAAGTAAATGACCAGTTCAACTAAAAATGGAGGTCTAAAGACCCTTTTTCCGCACTTTTTAATCTGGGATTAAGACAGGTTTTAATGGTCATACGTGGGGGGGGTACAGACAGATATAGTTAATGTCCAGATCAACTAAAATGGTGGTTCTAAGACCCCTTTTTCCGACACTATTTTAAATCTGGGGGTCATGCAGGTTTGGGTCTCATCTGTGCCCAGGACAGATATAGTCAAATGTCCAGTGAAACATAAAAATGGTGGTTGAAAGACTCCTTTTTTCTGGCACTTTTTAATCTGTGGTCATGCAGGTTTGGGCACATGCTGTGGCCGCATGACAGGTAATAGTCCAATGGTCCAGTTCAACTAAAATGGGTGGTTCAAAGACCTCCTTTTCCAGCACTTTTTAATCTGTGGGTCAGACAGTTTTAAGTGGTCATACTGTGGACAGGAACTAGGTATAGTCAATGTCCATTCAACTAAAATGGTGTTCAAAGACTCCTTTTTCGGCACTTTTTAATCCGGGGGTCATACAGGTTTTGGGCTCATGCTGTGGCCCAGGATAGATATAGTCAATGTCCAGTTCAACTAAAATGGTGGTTCAAAGACTCTTTTTTCCGGCACTTTTTAAATCTCTGGGTCATGCAGGTTTGGGTCTTCTTTGCTGTGGCCAGAACAGATATAGTCAATGTCCAGTGAAACTAAAATGGTGGTTGAAAGACTCCTTTTCCGCACTTTTTAATCTGGGGTCATGCAGGTTTGGGGTTTATGCTGCATTCCAGGACAGGGATTTTCAATTCCAGTTCAAGTAAAATGATGGTTCAAATAAATACTCCCTTCAGGCACTTTTTAATTTGTGGTCATGCGGGTTTTTAAGGGTCAGGCTGTGGTACAAGACAGGGATAGTGAATGGTGTGTGATTTTTTTTTTCTGTGGCTTTTATAGCCTAAGTGTGTTGCCTAAGATGTAGCACGTATCCATTTGACTGTTGTGGATGTTAATTCCAGCTTCTCCAGCCCTGTTTGGGTGTAAGAATGAAGGTGTTGTTCCTCTCCCATAGACTTTAGTGGTCATCGGCGATAATCTATTATCAACTATCGGAAATCATCTTGATAATTGCCGAAATCGACTATCGATCCGATGACGATAGTCGCCGTAATCGCTCATCACTACTACATACTACAGTATACCAGTAAATAAAAAAAAATAAACTAAACAAACTTTTTTCAAGTTATCAAAAAAAAAGTAACAATAGAAAAATTTAACATAAAAGGTATCACCACGTCCGTAAAGATGCAATCTATTACAATAATATATGTACAACACCCTTTGACAGAATTGAGGCTGTTATATCATCTCAACTCCCAGAAAAAAGGTAGTAAAAAGTGATCAAAATGTAGTAAACACTACAAATCGGGACTGTCAGGGAGAGGAATGCAGGTGTAGATTGTCAGCGATGACATTGACCACGCCAGGGAGTGGAGTCTAAGGAGCCCCTGGGTAACAGCCGAGTCTAGTAGTGGAACCAATGAGGCAGGCAGCAGGCAAGAGGTTAATGGCACGGGTGCGGCAGATGCAGCAACAAAAAACAAAGCAACAGGCAAGTACACACTGGTCAGAATCACTGAAGAACATCAACAATCTGAGACAGAGAAAAGGCAGGAAGTTCCGTAAGTTACCGGTGATGGCCTGACATTGAAGCACAAAAGAGCGCACTGGATGCCAGCAGCAGAGGGGAGCGGAGCAGGAGTGTGGTGAGGTGTGTAGATGCTTGCAGGGGCTGGGTTGCAATCAAAGACATGAGCCTGGCCGCGGTCATGAACGGGGACCGCAGCAAGCGCAACTTGACAGTACCTCCTCCTCTTAAAGAATTGCTTTTTATGTTAAAGATTTTGCAAAAACAAGTCACTTTACAATATGTGTCCATTAACAGTGTCCTACCTATTCTGAGATATCCCCTCTTGTATGGGCTGTATCAGCTCCTCAGGTCGCTATAGCTACAGACCTGTTCAGTATCTCATGATAGGCTGCCAGCACTGGTTGCTATAGCTACAGACCTGACTTCTATTACAGCCTAGTAGAAGCCAGTAAACACGCCCCTGAATTCAAAATGAAACCAAGAAAACAGGACTGAGTTAAGATGAATCAATGTAGTGAGACAACAACTTTAAAGTTCCCTCCGAGTCTGTTGGGAACTTCGGACCATAACAGGGACACAAACATCCTCTTCAGACCTGCTATCGTGCCTGGTACAAGGAACTTCTTGAACTGGAGAATCCACGGCTGGAGTACCATAGACGAATGGCAGAGTGGGAAGAGGGCGGGATTGCACAAGGCAGGGAGACTTGAGGCAGCGTGAGTGGCATTGCTGACTCTAATGGATGATCTCATCCATTCTCCAGTCCAATGCTGAAGCGTGTAGCTGGAACCACAGGAGACCCAGTAGAACTGCTGTCGTGGACCGTGGAAGAGCGTAGAATATAATCTTCTCTTTCTGGTACCTCCCAATCTGTAATGTCTGCGGTTTGGTAGGGTACAAAACAAAGTCTTTCACGATTTCTCCATTGATGGAAGAAAATCGCAGAGGCCTTTCTAGACCAGTGTTTCTCAACTCCAGTCCTCAAGGCTCACAGACAAGTCATGTTTTCAGGATCTCCCACAGAAAAGTGGTCAGACGAAGAACAGATGCATCTTCACCCAGGCTCGCTTCTCCCATGAGACCTAGGCGTACCGAAGCGCAGTTGGGCGAACTCGGCGGTTTTTCAGGTAATGCTTAGTTCTGCCACATAGGCACAATTTCAGACTGCCGCACCTACAAGTGGTTAGATAAACTCTGTCCACCTATATAGGTTCATCTTTAGGAAATGTAAATGGAGGTTGTGCAGGACTTTGGAAGAGGGGAAGACTGTGAGGACTATTTGCTGGTGCAACTCTAATTCCCTCTCAGAAAAACTGATGTTGATTCTGGTGGCTAGAGCAATGAGGTTGTCCACAGTAGTTGGTAGATCACAACCAGCCACCTCGTCCTTGATTCGCCCAGCAAGAACTTCCCAGAAAGCCGCTACAAGGGCCTCATTATTCTAGGCTAGCTCAGAGGCCAATGTGCGGAACTGTAAAGCGTATTGTCCCACTGTAGAATTGCTTTGCCTGATTCGGAACAGGGAAGAAACAGCAGAAGAATTATGCCCAGGTTCTTCAAAAACTTTGCGGAATGCATTCGAAAATTCCAATAGATTGGCCACCAAAGGATCCCCTCGTTCCCAGAGTGGTGTGGCTCAGGCCGAAGCTTCTCCAGAAACCAGGTTGCTGATGAAAGTCACTTTGGCACAGTCTGATAGAAACAGATGCATTAAAACCTCAAAGTGTATAGTACACTGGTTTAAAAATGAGTGGGATGTCTTAGGATTGATGTGATAACGGGATGGGCTTAGCTGCAGGGGACTCCCAGGTCACTACCCTTGACGTGGCTAATTGCGGTAACAGCTGAGTCCAGAAGCAGAACCAAGGAGGCAGGCAGCAGGCAAGGGGTTAATGGTACAGGTCCTGAAGATACAGCAGTGGAAAACAAAGCAACAGGCAGGAACACACTGGTCAGGATCACTGAAGAACATCAACAATCTGGCCAAGAGTAAAGGTAGGAAGTTCCGTAAGTGGTGGCCAGCCATTGGAGCATAAATGATGTGTGATAACCCTGTGCAAATATGTGTTCGGCTGATTATAGGAGTAAGGGTATTATATTTATTCTTTGCTGCGAATGGATTGGAGTGAATTGGAGTGAATTGATTCAAAGGAGTCCTATTTTGTGTTCACATTGCATGTTGTTATCACTTGATAACTAATGTGAGGTACTTATAAGTCTACTCCCTATTGGCTATAATCAGCCTATTCACTGTAGTGAATGGAAAGTGCCTGAGCTTGTGGGTGGAGCCTCCCTTGTGGGTGGAGAGTCAGTTTGTCATTGGTCGGTCGGAGAGTCCGGTGTACAGACAAATTTGCTCTAACTGTGTGTGCTTGCTGTGTCTTTCAAAGTGGTATACTTGAGCCAGAACTGTCATACCAATGCTAGAATGTGCCTGATTTATGACCCGCTATAGAGCAGTTTCATAAAACTGGCGCATTCTAGACTAATATTATGCGCATTAAATTTGCCGTTAACATGACAAATTTCATACATGTCGCCCAAAATATCATTTATATCACTTGATAAACTTCGTAAAACATCTTGATCCAGTCTGATGGTAACTTTGGAATCAGGAATGAAATATCCCTTTAGGGCAGTTTAGTTCTTGCCTTGTGGTAAGTCTTCATCAGTAGGGGAAACTAAGCTTAAAAATTCCCTATCCCGCTTCCTTTATCCCATATTTTTTCCCCCACCATTGGTTGAACCTGATGGACAAATTTCTTTTTTAACCATATTAACTATGTAAAACACCTCTTACCCCCCCCAAAAATTAGAAAATTATTTTCTTTTCTTATTTTCAAGTTCCACGCCACAAGGATTTTTTGGGGGCTCCCCAACATATTGCATAGTGCATTAAATTGTAAAAAATTACAACTCGGTAACCGGTGACCATTCCTGATAGTCCTGTTTTAGTAAACATTTGTGTTCCCTGTGAAATAACTATCCTGGAGAATCCTTCCTTGTATCACTATGCTGTGGTGTGGTTCCCATGTAATTCCTCCTAGAAATTCATTACTAATCTTTTAGCATGGTGTTACCAGTTGAAGGTGTATCTCTAAATGGTTTGTCAGTGTGTGCAGGGACACACCCCATTCAAAACTAGAATGGTAACACCCATCTGACAGATTGAGTAATATATATATATTTTTTTTTTTAAAAAAGCAATAATACAGAGTTATATGAAAAGATGCATCTTCACTAGAAGAAAAATGTTAGGAGCCTCTCTAACTGTGTTAATTTGGATTTAGCATTAGAACAGCTCTCCACCTATAGCATATTACCAGCTTTAGAATGAATTCAAAATATTGGAGGCACATTTTTTGTGGCTATTGTGTTAATTTGGGCAAAAATACTGGTGTACATGTTTTACACCACATTTATTATATGTTTCAGACACTTTCTAGATACTTCTGGACCTCTTTTGAAATAATGGTGTTTTCTCTGTAAAAGAATGAGGATTCACAGAAAGGGGAGTGGTTTAGTGTGCAATGTCATGTGCTAACAAAATGCGCTACAATTTTGATGTTATCAGTGGCATAAAGTAAGGTGTAAACTGTAGATTAGATCAACACTTTGACTGTTGACACCTAGACTGTCGAGGCCAAGTTTACACCGTAAGTCTTAGAGAGTATTGATAAATCTAAACAATATTAATGCATGATGCAATTACGTCTATAAATGAATCCTTGATAAAAAGGTAACATTACCTCAACAGAATAACAAGATCTGCATCACCGGAGAGGCGGACTAGTCCTGAGGGTCCTTCCGCTCGAATAAACTGTATCTTTTCCCTGAATTAAAAGATATCAATATATTTTATAACCTCACAAATAAGATGAAGGTCCTGTAATAGCAGCCTGGCTGTTTAGTTTAAATGTCCCCTGTAGCACGTGATTGGCTATGGAGTTTAGACTGGAGCAGCTTCTGTGATAGAAGACTGGTTGTGTAGCCTGTGGTTATCCAAGTAAAACAGAACACCAGATTGCTAATATTCAGGGGGAACTGGACTACACAACCAGACCTAGGGCAGCCCACAGTATCTGTGTAACCGGAAAAAAAGACAAATCTACTGCACTTTGTTAGTCAGGGGCCATACTACTGTTACTTAGTGTAAACTAAACTACACAGCCAGACTTGGTGCACCCCATAGAATTTTTGTAACCTGGTAAAAAGACAAAATCTACCACCTTTGTTAGTCAGGGGCATTTGAAGACATTTTACCTCTAAATCTACTTGTATATGTGGCTAGTAACAAATATTCTTGGCAGTTAAGAAGATAATATAGATTAAAACTGTAATATTTTTGCAGGGTGCTGGCACAGCTATATCTATAGGCAGTATAACAATCAAACTACAAGCTAGACACAAATTCAAGCAACAATGCAAAATAAACATTAAAAAAGAAATCTGTATGCAATTATATATGAAACACTTTGCAACTAGATGGAAATTATTAAAGAAAGGAAGGGATTTGTACCTGAGTGCATGATTCCTGCAGAGCTCATGCTGACGCTCCTGTAAAATTTCAAAGATGTTTGGTTGACGCAAAAATGCAACTATTTTTTCATTGTAACCTATAAATGAGACAAAAATCCAAGAGAAAAAGGTGGGAGGTGGAACTGATTTAGTTAATAATATAATGCTTATAAGCATATGCTAGGAAAAAGCGACGTTTGCTTCTGTATTAAGTAATTAAGATTCAATACCTTCAGCAGATGCCATAATGCCAACCGTAATGTAATATATTATGCCATGTATACTCAATTTATAGCAGCTGTGGAGTAAGAGGAGTAAAGAGAGAGCAGACATATCTATAGCTGTACTAAGCTGCTTATGCTCAGTGTTGTGCATAGATATGAGAAATTAAGTAGCCTTCAGTTTATGTCCATAGACATTTGTTTTAGTTGGTTTTTATTTAATGTCTATGGTCACCCTGAGAGCTGCCAGTACAGTATGCCTGCTCTCATATTACAGCGGCCCTGCCGCCCTTCTATGGTTTCAGTATAATCTCAGTGGCAGAATTGAACCAGAGTATACATTACAAAGAGCAAGCGCTCTGTATTTTCAAATTTACATTTTTAAACCTTTTTCAAAGTATTTTAATATATAACATATTTTAAATTATAAACATTAAACAATAAAAACAGGTTGGGGGAACCTGTGAGGAGTTGGGCTTGGAAAGGAAAAGGGGAAAGATGGATATGTGCAGTGACATTAGAGAGTCCATAACTATGTTACCTAAGTGTAAAGAGCAATTTGAAGACATATTTTGTAAAGTAAAGTAGAAAAAGAGAAAAAGATAGGAAGGAAGACTGACACTGAGGACATTCTAAAATTTTGTGGGAAAAGATAAAATTCTGCAACTGTGAAAGCTGCACCAATGTCCCAGTTGTAGACCCTATCTTGCAATCCCTGTTCCTTTACAACCATTCCTTTTACAGAGGTCACCAACATGGGGGAGCTCTGTATGTGTGTCAGGACGAATACAGTATTGCCAAAGTCTGATCATGGTACATCAGTGCAGCATTCAGATCATAAAGTTGGCAAAAAAAAACAAAAAACCTTTTACATACCTGGAAAACCACTTAAAAAACCCTCTGTCTGGTATTGGAGCTCATCAATATGGAAGTGTATAAGGCAAAGATGAAATCCTAGACACTGCCATAGACAAGTGTAGCATTGCTTATGGGTAGAACAGACACTTATCTCATACAAGCCTTGCCTCTCAGCTGTAGTTGCAATGTACGTTTGTTAAACTATGAAAGTGGGTTTTTGCAACAATTTTTTTAAACTATTTCTTGTACCATTTGTTTTCCACGTTTTGTTTTTGTAGAATTTTTAAGACTTTACATTTAAAGGGGTTTTATCATTTCATTAAATGGTCTTCAGAATAAGGGGACAGTGAAAACAAACAACTTTGCAATTGGATGTTATTAGCAAAGCTGTCTTGTATTCACAGTATTCCTTATCTTGTGTTTTGATTACACTGATAACCAGTGCTGGTCGAATTCCTCTGGATCCCTCCTCCTTGCATTTCACTAGCTGAGAGCTCATTTACATTCTGTACAGCCCCCGGGTCGATTCACAGAGCGAGCACTCCTGTGTCTCTCACTCAGGGACTGGCACATTTTCACCGGCACACAGCCAGAAGAAACAGAATTACACTGAAGGGCTTACACAATCAGGAAACAGTACAATTTGTGTCGATCCCTGCCTGACTAAATCTCCTGCATAGAAGCAGATCTGTGCAGTTCCTAGAGCTGGATTCAAATGTAACACATCTCCAGCTGTGAGAGGAGAGGAGATCACTGCTGAGTCTAGATTGAATGCAGCCTGTGGTATGTAGCTAAGACTGATAGGGAGAGACACAGTGACGTGGACTCAGAGAGGGAGGTGGGGGGGAGTCTCGGGAGCCAGCAGTGAAGGGGGGATGATGTCACACAGCTGGGAGGGGAAGAAACGCCCCCTGCATTTGAGGAGTTGACAAGCTGAGAGCAGTGTGAGTCAGCCGAACTAAGGAAGCGATACATCCCCTTTAAGATCTGTTAAAGGGGTTGGCCACTTACCTAATAATGTAAAGCATGTTAATTAAGATGATCTGGCACCTACTGATATGTTGTCTACTGAAGTCTCAGATTGAAAAGATGGCTACATCACTTTGCCTCCTTTGTAGAGAAAGCTAAATGCTGTCCATACAGGATAGAAAGCTGAGAAAGCAAGTGGGCAGGCATTCACCAATATACAAAATGGAACACCACTTTGATAAAGCATATATTAGTAAGTGGAATATCGGAGCTTGTTTTCTGCACCTTTGAGGTCATCAGTGTATAGTTCATGAAATAAGTTACGTGTCGTGAGCTGGTTTGGTGGGTATATTAGGTGCGCAAAAGCATGTCTGCATATGTATACTCATTGCTATAATGGGTAAAAGGGGCAACTTATCAGAGTTGCAAAAAAGGAAAATTAATGTCTTTCGGGCCAAGTATTTTTAAATTGCACAGTTTGTGAACTTTTATGGGTTGGTAACCATCTTCCCTTTATCATCATCTACTGTTAACATCTGTTAACAGCTGGTTAAGTAACCCTTCCACATCCGTAAATACTTTTGGACATCATCTGGGTGTGTCATCATTTTTGACCCATTTATTTACATAGTTAATTATAGGAGGTTTTATGTGATTTTAATTAAAAGTTATATTTAAGGGATATTTGCTTCTTCTCTGTGATTCTCTGAAATAACTTGAAACTGCCAAAAGTAATGATACATTTACATTTACTAAAAATCAACTAATGAAAATCAGACATTGTTTTTGAATTGTGGTTTAACCAAAAAAATTTAAAAAACAAACTTATAAATCCGCCTTGGAAAAAAATGATGGTATGCTTAACTTAATATTTTGATCCATAACCTTTTGAGACAATCACTGCAAACAACCGATTTCTGTTGCTCTCAATGAGACTTCTGCATCTCTCCACAGGTGTTTTGGCCCACTCCTCATGAGTAAATTGCTCCAGCTGTTTTAGGTATGAAGGTGCCTTCTCCAGGCTGTATGTTTCAGCCCCTTCAATTTTCAGGATTTAGATCAGTGCGCATAAAAGGCCATTTCAGAATAATCCAATGTTTTTCCATTAGTCATTGTGAGGAAAATGACTTAGCCACCTCCGCAGCTCTTGTAACTTCAAATTCACTCAGTTTGCAGGATTGCAAAGTCACTCAAGCCCCCCGCTGTGCAACACATGTCACGAGGAAGCACTCAACTAAACAAATGCTCCATCTATAGGAAACCAGTCCAGCAGGGAGTCGAGCCTAAAAGGATTGTCAGTTAATTTAATTAGCACCTTACCCAGGGCCCTGGTCCCAGCTCCCCAGCATGAAAGAAATGAACCAGACTCAGTGGCACCGATATTTCATAAGGATTTATGGGAGAACCATGCATCACAGGTGCACCCCAGTTTCATATTTTTTAACTATGAAACATCCCACACGCATAGCTGTCACTCCCGCGTTTGTAGGGCACATGGGAAGGGAGAAACCAAAGACGTGGACAAGGAATGAAGGAGAAGGCCAGCATTTAGTACCAAGTCATAGCTTGGACCCACCTGGTTCTGATGGTATTACTGGCTCAGTTCTTTCCCAATGCCCTGCCGCAATATGACCCATTTTGTGTCCAAAGCCAAAAAACTGCATGGTACGAGAGGGAGGAGAGTGTAGACATCTCATGGGCGTAAGAGGGCGTGATAGAGGGTGTGAAGGGGTGTGACCTGGGGTTTCCCAGTACTGTTTTAAGTCGAAACCTGGCTGGGCCCAGTGCCATTTCCATTGGAAGTGGGTTATGCCATACAGCATACAGGAGCATCCAGAATCAGCAGGCTACATTCACCCCTGTGTATGCCAGCACATGGCCAACCTCTCGCACTCCCTGGGTCTTCCTGTGCCCATGTGGACAGGGGTTAACTGTGAAACCGTATCCGTCTGACCTTGTGCACCCCTAGAGGGAGTGCAACATCATGATACACCCCAAGTCAGGCTGTCAATCCTCAAGTGGGTGCGGGCTTTTCCTGACAGTCATTCTTGGAAGTTTTTAGCTGTGTGTTTTAGGTCATTATCCTGTTGGAGGATCCATGACCTGCGTATAAAATCAAGCTTTCTGATGCTCTCCAGAATGCTTTGATGGTCTTCGGATTTCATTGCATCCTGCACAGATTCATAGTTTGTAAGGCCTAAAAAAGACAGA
This sequence comes from Phyllomedusa bahiana, assembly GCA_025379985.1. Taxonomy (NCBI): domain Eukaryota; kingdom Metazoa; phylum Chordata; class Amphibia; order Anura; family Hylidae; genus Phyllomedusa; species Phyllomedusa bahiana. The sequence goes on along the minus strand of JAODAL010004645.1, from coordinate 69,175 downwards.
TGTCCATCCAGTTCAGCCTATTTTGCTAAAGTGTTAATCCAGAGGAAGGCAAAAACCCCCATGAGATAGAAGCCAATTGTCCTCATTTTAGGAAAATAATTCTTTCCCAAGGGCAATCAGAATAAATCCCTGGATCAACGAATCTTCTCCAGAATCCTAGTCACTATAACTTGTTATATTATTACGCTCCAGAAATCCAGACGCTTTTTGAACTCTGTTATTGAATTCACCATGACCATTTCCTCTGGCGGAGAGTTCCACAGTCTCACTGCTCTAACAGTAAAGAATCCCTTTCTATGTTTATGTAGAAACTTTCTTTCCTCAATACGTAGAGGATGCCCCCTTGTTCTTAATACAGTCCTGGGTATAAAATAAATCTTGGGGATTCTTTTTATTGCCCCCTTTTAAATATATTTAACATATTTATTATGTCCCCCTAAGCCATCTTTTTTCAAAAACTAATTAACCCTAATCTTGCTAATCTTTCTGGGTATTGCAGTACACCCATTCCTTTTATTATTTTTGTTGCCCGCCTTTGTACCTATTCAAGCTCTACAATGTCTTTCCTGTGAACTGGTTCCCAAAACTGTACACAATATTCCATATGTGGTCTAACCAGTGACTTGTATAATAGGAGAATAATGTTCTCATCATGTGCGTCTAAGCCCCTTTTAATACACCCCATAATTCTATTTTGCTTGGCAGCTGCTGCCCGACATGGCTGCTAAGTTAAGTTTACTGTCCACCAGGATTCCAAAGTCCTTCTCCATGTCACTTTTACCCAGCGTTTTTCCATTTAACATGTAATCATGTAATGGATTTTTCCTCCCCATGTGCATAACCTTGCATTTATCTGTGTTAAACCTCATCTGCCACTTCTCTGCCCAGGCCTCCAACTTATCCCCGATTCCTTTTTAATAACACATTATCCCTATTTGTTGATTACTTTACAGAGCTTAGTATCATCTGCAAGATCAAATATTCTACTGTGCAATCATGTATAAGATCATTAATGAATATATTAAAGAGGATAGGGCCCAATACTGAGCCCTGTGGTACCCCACTAGTAACAGGGATCCAGTCTGAGTATGCACCGTTAATTACTCCTTTGTTTTCTATCACTGAGCCAGTTGCTTTACCCACCTGCACACATTTTCCCAGTTCCAAGCATTCTCTATTTTACTTACCAACCTTTTTTGGCACAATATTTATATTTCTTTAGAAAAATCTAAATATATGACATCCAATGTCTCACAGTCATCCAGTCTAGAACTAACTTCCTCATAGAAGCTGATGAGATTAGTTTGACAGGACCGATCCTTCATAAACCCATGCTGGAACGGCGTTATACATTTATTTTCAGTGAGATTCGAGACACCCTGTGCAAGATGCAACAAAGCAGCCCCAAAACATAACCAAGTCTCCTCTATGTTTCACATAGGTACAATGTTCTTTTATTTTTATGCTTCATTTTTTGCATCTGTGAACATAGAGTTGATGTGACCTGCCAAAAAGCTCCATTTTTTTCTCATTTTATCCAGAAGACATTCCCCTTAAAATGTTGTGGCTTGTCAATATGTATTTTGGCAAAATACAGTCCTGCTTTTGTATGATTTGCTTTTAACAATTGTTTACTCCTTGGTCATCTTCCATTGAGTCCACTTCGGCAAAGTCAGCAATGCATATTCCGATCGGATACTGATGTACCTTGATAAGAGTTTACTTCCGATCTTTTTGGAAGTTGTTCTGGGCTCTTTGGCTAACATTTATATTATCTGTCTCTTCAATTTGTCATTAATTTCCCTTTTGCGGTATTGTCCAAAGAAGTTGGCTACAGTCCCACAGACCTTGAACTTCTGCATAACATGTGTGTAATGCGGAGGTGGATTCGCTGGACCACCGCAAGTGATGATAGTTAAGCCACGCCAGGGATCGGAGTCTAAGTAGCCCCCGGTTTTCACCAGACCCCGCCGCAAAGCGGGATGGACTTGCTGCGGTGTGAGGCTACCAGGTCGCTACCCCTGACGTGACTTGCTTGCGATGGCGGCCGGGGTACGGCGTGGTACAGAATCGTAATCCAGAGATGTAGTCGGGGACAGGCAGGAGGTCAGGGCAGGCGGCAGAGGTTCGTGGTCAGAGACAGGCAGACGGTCAGGGCAGGCGGCAAACAGGCAAGGTCAGGAAACGTAGCAGAACGGACTGGTACACGGATAATCAGACAGGACTAGAACACTCTCAAGACTTGCTAACACACACCAACGAACTGGCAGGAAGTTTTGGTGGCGTATTCCTTAAATAGGAACAGCGCCCAGCAATAACCAATTACTGGGACACTGGCCCTTTAAATCCCGACCAGCCGTCGCGCGAGCGCCTTAAGCAGCGGGTACGCACGCGGCGGCTGTTAGAGCCGTACACAGGAGCAGGGACTAGTAAGTACGGGGTTTCCTGGGCAGGGAGAGAAGGACACGGGCTGCGGGCAGCAGCGGCACCTGCGCCGGACCCCGTAAGCGCAGGGGGAGGGCCGCGGCGTGCCGCGGCGCCGAGCCCCGTGACAATGTGCTACTGTTTTAATAGGAGAGGCTTGCGCTCTATAATAAATGAACAGAAAGCGAGCCTCTCCAATATGTTGGAATAAGAACGTGGAAGTGAAGAGAAGCGGATTCCTGGAAGCTTTGGAGCAGCAGTGGTGGCAGAGAGGTACATATGTATAACTTTTTTCTTTTTTTTCCACAGTCTGGCCCCATTTCAGATGAATGAAACAGTTATGAATTGTGGTTTACCTTTATCATTTTGTGCTTCTCATTTTACATCCTGGGTTGTAGTCCTATGGATGGATAAACTGCTAGCCTGTGGTATTTGTAATCAAAATCCAGAAATGCAGAATCCAGCTACAAGGAAATCAAGTAGCTTAAATGTTTTTTCTTTATTAAAGCACTAAAAATGGCATAAAAAAAACACGCTTGCAAGTTTTAAATCTATGGTGGTTCTTGATGATGCTGTGCCTATTCATTGTCCCATTTTTAATGGTTTAATAAAAGAGAAGATTTTTAAGCTACTTGATTTCCTTCGTGCTGGATTTTGCATTCGTGGATTTCTATTTCAAATGAGTTTTCTTATGCTGGATAACCCCTTTAAGTATAAATAATTTTCTGAAACACACTACGCTGCAGGCATCCAATATGCCAAGTAGGGAAAATATTGTTAAAAAGTAGTGGTCCACAGCCATTGTCTAGCGTTAGGAGGACACGAGGCAGATTTTTGCACCGGGGCACATAAGCACTTAGCTATGCCTCTGGTGCTGCACATGGCGGTTACACTGGATTTTAGCTGGTGGTCATCATAATATGACTCGACTGGTTAAATATAAATTTGGTAGATACTTTATACACAGTTACATATAAGTTGTTAAATGGCAACTTATGGTGAGTCTCTGTTGCAATCAACAGCTAACCAGCCTCCATGTCTACAGCGGGCTCAGGTACTGGCCCCAGCAAAACAAATAGATAGGTATTAGGAACAGGTTAATTAGAGGAGGATGAACCTCTTTAAAATTGGAAAAGAATACACTTTGTCAACTACATAAATACATACGTGTATATATTTTGAACAAACTTGTAAGCCATATATGCGGTCTTATGTTAAAGCAGCACATTACAGCTATAGGTCCATACTCATAGTAGCTAAAATGGAACAATAAAATAAAAAATGTCAACTGGTAAATAGAAATGCTATTAGAATTTAGTATATTCATAGTTATGAGTTCAGTATATTCATGAAAATCAGGTATATTCATAGCCTGGGTATGCTGAATATTTATGAATGTTATTATTACTATTATTATTGTGATCACTGGAACCAAGAAGGGAAACACCTTTGCCACAAAAACATGTATAATTAATATAAATTAAACAAACTCATTTTCCTCAGCGATTTATAACTCAGTTTAATGTAGTCGGTGTAACACTGAACTTACCAACTGGCATCATATCTTGATAGTGACTTCTAGTAACTGTGTTAAAAGTGCTAGATGGTCTTGGTAACACAGGAGGACCTGAATGACGGCTATCTTCTCCAACCTGAAGATCAACAAAAGTTAATAAATCGCATAAAGAGAATAAAATAGTTTAAAAGACGAACTTAAAATTAATCTTTTAATGGCACAAACCCCTTTAATTTAGATTGGCCTAATCGAGACTACAAAAACAGAGAAATTGAGAAGCTGAAGAACTCTGGCAACTGGCATCTTTTCAGCCTGATATCAGGCGCAGCCCCGTTAATACATGTTTAAATCTCCCGCACAAGTGCGGAGCGCACTAGAACCGTAGCAAAGCTACACATTTATAGCTTTGCTACAGCATTTCTAGGCGCATTACAGCTGGAACAGGTAGAGCACTTTCAAAGTGCTGAGCCAGAAATGTCGTGTTAGCGCTAGAATGTGCCTGTTTTATGACCCGCTGTAGAGTAGGTTCATATCAAAATCAGGCGCATTCTATGCCATTATTATGAACATGTCAAATTTCATGCATGTCACCCAAAATCTTTAAAGAGGACATTATTACTCACACAAAGCAGAATTTAACCTTTAGTTTTCTAGTTATCAGTGTCTTCAAAGAAAACACAGCACAAGTGAGAGCATGCAGATTCCTTCAATCTGAAATCTCCAACATAGTGAAGGCATCATTCATTAAAATGGCACACATACACATTTGTTATCAATGGCACAAAGCTTTTTTAATAAACACTGTGTAAAAGATTTTAAGCTGCAATGATCTTCAAAAGAATTTAAGTTATCTCAGCTGACTTATCCCTTATCTATTTTGACATACAAATATAGTAAGTATAGCTGGACTTTCCTAGCCCAAAATCTTGATTTGATGAAAGAGCACCCCATATAAAGAAAAGCATATATAAATATAACTTCTTCAGTTGACCTTGTGTAAAGAAATTCAAAGGCGCACTAAACTGTATACATAGACTTTATTGATGTAATGTGTTATAAATTTGTGTGTTTTATAAGTTTATTTTTTATTACTCCATGTATGGTAGTAAGTGATACGTTTCTTACTACGATATACAGTATAGATGAGCCAACTGGCCTGAAGTCTAGTGCGCATGCGCCCAGTCAGGACAGCTTCAATGCTATAATACTGTGATGCTACGTTTGGGGAAGGCTGTGGGCAGCCACACTGTAGCAGCAACGGCCTCCTGACGGCTTTTTTTTTTTTTTTTTAACACATTTTATTCGGTACAATAAACATTTAACATTACATGATGCCAGAATCATTCCTTTACGTACAGAATGTTGTTACCTTGTAAGTACCTATTTCACAATTGTATACATAAATTTTGTACATACGATAAGCAGTGTAATAAAGCAAGAATATTAGTATCAATGATGTTTACTTTCTCTCTTTTCCTATTCAATCCTGCTAAAATGAACTAAAATTTGCACATAGAGTCAGACAGATACATGCAAGAAACCTCCTAAAATTATAAACCTAAACTCGAACTCAGAACTAAAACCTAAACCTAGCCAGGAAGATAGTAGAAAAGGTTGCGGTCACTGTCCTAAGATGCGGAATATGGTATGTGAGACCTACTCTAAAGCGAGTGATCCATGATGTTGTACTATAATTATATAATATTCTATCACAACAAGTTCCTCGTGGAGGTCAGACTATTTTACGTTTGCAGTCTACCCAAAGACCCAGCCTAGGCTTCCAATAGAAACCAGGTAGTGTATCTAAAGACATTAATTAATCTCTCTATCTCGGATTGCATATAAAACTTTTCCAGAAACATTCTCCATTTATTGAAAAAATTTCCAGTCATAGTTTCCTTATGTCGTTCTGCATATAGTTGATCTGCTATCGCATATATTTTTTCCTGACGGCTTTAACCTTCAGAACCACCTTAGTCCATTGGCTTTACCCTGTACCTACCACTGCAGTAAGCCCTCACAAAATTTTTTTTTTTGTGGCCTACCATTATACTTGTGGGAAGAAACGCATCTGAGCAGGGATATAAATATATTTGTTACCCAGGCTCGGACTGGGCCGCCGGGGGACCGGTGAATCCCCTGGTGGGCCCCCCCGAGCCGCTGTGGGCCCCGGAGGCAGTGCCGTCGCTCACCGGGGCCCGGCCACGCATCCGGTCCCTGAGCGCCCGGGCCCTGCGTCCCGAGCGCCCAGAGACTGAGCCCGGTAGCCGGAAACTAGTGTCCCCGACTCCCGGGGCTGCGCGATGTCAGCGGAGCGCAGCGCCACTAGCGCAGCGCTGCGCTCCGCTGATCTCCCTGGCAGTTCCTGGCTACCTAAAGGGGGCCCTGGCTACCTAAAGGGGTCCCTGGCTAACTAAGGGGGCCCTGGCTTCATAAAGGGGGGCCTGACTAACTAAGGGGGCCCTGGCTATTAAAGGGGTTCCCTGACTACAAAAGGGGGTCCCTGACTACTAAAGAGGGGCCCTGGCTACTAAGGGGGCCCTGGCTACAAAAGGGGGGCACTGGACTACCAAAAGGGGGCCCTGGCTACCTACAAGGGGCCCTGGCTGACTAAGGGGGCCCTGGCTTAAGAAAGGGGGTCATGACTAAGGGGGCCCTGACTAACTAAGGGGGCCCTGACTACTAAAGGGGGGGCCCTGGCTACCTAAGGGGGGCCCTGACTTCATAAAGGGAGTCCTGACAAACTAAGGGGGTCCTGACTAAAAGGGGGCCCGGCTAACTAAGGGGCCCTGACTACCTAAGGGGGGCCCTGACTATCTAAATACTAAAGGGGGCCCTGACTACCTACACACTAGCTTAAAGGGGGCCCTGACTTCCTGCACATAGCTAAAAGGGGGGGGGGGGGGGAACTTAACTGCACTCTAGCTAAAGGAGGCCCCTAACTGCCTGTATACTACCTAAGGAACCCTAAACATGCTGTTACATTAAAGGGGGCCCTTAACTGCCTGTTACACCTAAAGGAACCCTAACTGCTGTATACTCCTAAGGTACTTTCACAACGGTCAAACGGGCAACGAAAACCGCACTGTGTGAAAGCACCCTAAAGGGAGGCCCTAACTGCCTGTATACTACTTCAAGGAAAGCCTAACTGCCTGTATACTACATAAAGGGGGTCCCTAACTGTTGCAGCCTATATAAAGGGGACCCTAAACTACCTACAGCTTACCTAACTGGGGAAACCACCTACCTCACAGCCTAACTAATTGGGACTCCCCAACACCAACCTACAGTGTACCTAACTGGGGTCCACCAACTAACAGAAACCCAATCTACTTTTCCTAACTGGGGCTTGCATATCTACCTGAGGGCTATTTACCTACCCACCCATGGCTAGGTCCCCACACAGCTGCTGGGGCTGGCCTACTAAATTATCCAGCGAGGGTCTTACCTACCTAAATAGGGCATCAAGTTACCTGTGACCTTGCCCATTTGCCTACCTACCTAGGGTCTTGCCTACCTACCTGGTAATATAATTGAGAGGGCAGCAGGCCCATATTTAGCATTATCTCAAGGGGGTTAGTCCTCCCCCACCCTCCAACCCCTTGGGCAGTTTGTACAGAGGTGGGAATGGGTAAAGAGATGCTGGAAAATTGAGGATTCTAAGATATTTGTGTGTAAATTCTGCAGGGATGTGTTGTGGCCGGGACAAGTCCTCATGGCGGTGTGGAACGGATGCAGAAGAAAAAGGAATAAGAAGGACTCATGAGAGAAGAGAACGACTCCTCAGATAAGACGTCTCCGGTGAGTCCCTGATTTCAGGGTTATTTTACTTCTATATTGGATCAGTGCTGTATTCACTGTAATGTGTGATGTAACCCGAGCTGGGTGTCTGACCTCTATGTGGTCTCTATATGGCCGGTGGTTGAAGGTTATCCTGAGCTGGTGTCTGACCTCTATGTGGTATCTATATGGCGGTGTTGTAGGTTATAACTGAGCTGGTGTCTGACCTCTATGTGGTCCCCTATATGCGTGTTGTAGGTTTTACCTGAGCTGGTGTTGACCACTATGTGGTCTCTAATTTGCAGTGTTGTAGGGTTATAACCTGACTGGTGGTCTGACCTCTATGTGGTCTCTATATGGTGTGTTGTAGGTTATACCTGAGCTGGTGTCTGACCTCTATGTGGTCTCTATATGGCGGTGTTGTAGGTGCGAATATAGTGGCAGCGTACACTTGTCCCTGATTGTAAAAGTGAGGGAACACCTGACCCTGTGATAGGAGTTACACTTGTACTTTCTTGCTGGTGTTTATTTTAGAAGGTGGTGAGGTGCGTGACCAAGGGAAACGTGGAGGGGATATTGTATGTGGGTGGAGGGGGATATTGTATGTGGGTGGAGGGGGATATTGTATGTGGGTGGAGCCATGTGTCTATGATATGTTAGACTGACAAATGTCTGACTCACTTGCTATTGTACTACACAATACAGTTCTGTTTCGCACACTGTATTATGTGGTAAAATGGGCGCGTTTATGTCCGAGAGGCTGGTAATATTTTCATGTACAGTAGGGTGGGCCCCCAAGATCCATTCCCCTGTGAGCGCCAGACCCCCCAGTCCGACACTGTTGTTACCTATCCTTTATGTATAATGTGGGGTAATATTTGGGTTTGCTTAGAACCAGGATTGGCAGGGTGCCCCTACTCGGGAAAACTACTCAGGGTGTGACTAGGGGCAGCACATTTTTGGTGAGACATCTTACAAATATTGTATGATCTTTGGCCCAGAACGCCCTAGAAGACACCTGCATCCTGATATGACAACTCGGACCATCTGTAATTCTGTAGGCGTAGTGAGTAATTGCTTTCTGTTATTGTTGTATCATATTTGGATATTGTTTCAAACAAAAAAGTCAACATTTCTCCTATGTTACATTTTGTACTACATTTGTAATTCTTTTCTCCTATTATAACACTCAATAACAGCATTTGTGTAACTCCCATTTCTTCTCTGAGACTATATTTGGAGCTATTTAGTACTATTATATTGTGGTCAGTATTCACGCAGTGATTTTACTTTATACTCACTACGAGTTAGGTTTTAAGGAAGGAATTTTTCTGAGTATAATTTTTGTACATTGTACTTGCTATTTTCTGTCAGTGAGTCACTTCCATGTACACAGTCAGGTCACATTATTATGACCACCACCTAATATCCAAAGCAACCGCTGTATGTAGAACAGACGGCAGCTAGACCAGCTGGGAATGAGTCAGTAAGGCCCTGGCAATAATCAAGGAGATCCCAATAGATGCTCAACTGGGTTCATGTCTAGTGAATTAGGGGGCCAGTATGATACTTGGAAGTCTTGGTCATGCTCTTCCAACCAATGTTAAATATCTCTAGCCGTGTCACATTGCCTTGCTAGAAAATCCCACCCGCCCCAGGGAAGACAATCAATATGTATGGGTGTACATAATCTTCAAGGATGGATACATACCACTACAAGCTTGGTTGCATAGTGCCTATCCTGACATGCCAATGTCCATCCGTTTGAAAAAGCAGAAAACGTGACTAATTAGAGAAGGCAATCCCATGCCAATTAGCAGAAGTCCAATTCCCATTCTGTTGTGAAAACTGGTGCTGCAACTGTGTAAGCAGAGGTGGAGTGACCATCCATCTGTTTCAGAACTCCATACACAGTAGCATTCACTGAATTGACACACATTAGGCCCCCCCCCCCCCCATTCACCTCTTGCATTAATGGCTTTGTCCTCATCATCCCGTTTTGTAACTCTGATACACAGCCCCTTTTACTCATGGCAGCAACTAGGGCCGTTCCTAGGGGCGGGCAATCGCCCGGAACGCCGAGGCTGTGCTCACGTGAGGGGGCGCCACGGCCGCCCGCCTCGCCTGCCCGGGAATCGGCCTCTGACTCTGCGCAGCCTCTGACTCAGCAGCTGCACACACTCACTGTGCAGCTGCCGGTACAGGGAGGAGGCAGGATGGATCGTTCCCCTCCTGCCTCCTCCCTTGTATGTATCAGCACTCAGTCAGTGCTGTACATACATAGCAGCGTCGCAGGGCGCACGGCTTTCCTCACGCCCCCTGCGACGCTGAGTGCTGGGTGTAAGTGGCATGATGACGTCACGCCGCTTACACCCTACCCCGACTCTGAACCTGGCCGCGCTGCAGGCATCCTGGTGAGGTTTTTATTATTTTATTGTCATTAGCTAAAGGGGGGGAACTTACTGGCTACAGAGTGGAGGAGGGTATTACATGGCTACAGGGGGAACTATGTGGCTATAGGGGCAACTATTTGGCTGCATGGGGCAACTATGTGTCTACAGGTGCAGCTGTATGGCTACTGGGACAACTATGTGGCTACAGGGGGCAACTACAAGTCTACAGGGGAAGCTATCTGGCTACAGGGGGAACTATGTGGCTACAGGGGCAGCTATCTGGCTACAGGGGCAACTATGTGGCTACAGGGACAGCTATATGGCTACAGGGGCAACTATGTGGCTACAGGGGCAACTATGTGGCTACAGGGGGCAATTATGTGGCTACAGGGGGCAACTATGTGGCTGCAGTGGGCTGCTATCTGGCTATAAGGGGCAGCTATCTGGCTACAAGGGGCAGCTATCTGGCTACATGGGGGGTATTACATGGTCACAGTGGGCTACTACCTGGCTACAGGAGGCTACTAAATGGCTACTCGGGGCTGCTAAATGGCTACCCCCGCAACTATCTGGCTACGGGGGGTATTACATGGCTACAGTGGGCTACTGCCTGGCTACAGGGGGATATTACATGGCTTCAGGAGGCAACTATCTGGCTACAGGGGGTATTGCATGGCTACAGTGGGCTGCTAAATGGCTACAGGGGCAACTACCTGGCTACAGGGGGGTATTACATGGCTACAGGGGCAACTACCTGGCTAAATGGGGCAAATAACTACCTGGGTACCTGGGGGCTACTACATGGCTACCAGGGGGCAAATAACTACCTACAGGGGCCTATATAACTACATAACAGCGATCTATATTTCTACTTATTAGAGCCTATATAACTATCTATCTACTTAACAGGGGACCGAGATACCTACCTATTGGGTGAGCTATAATTTTACCTACCTAATGGGTTACTATACACCTATTTAAAGGGGTTTTGCCAAGAAGGGATTTCCTCAGCTAACAGGCTGAATTTGAGCCTTGAAAAGAGGGGAGTTGTGTTTCTGTGTTTTAAAAAAAACAAGTACCTCTTCTGTGATGTCATAGCACCACCTCCCCTGCAGGTCCCCGAGGCTCAGTCTCTGTGGCTGAGCAAACATTGTTTTGCTACATCACAGAGGAGAACTATTGTGCACAAATTAATGGATTTTGTTTTATGCCTCTTATCTTCTCAGGAGAGATTAGCTCCAGGCAGGCAGGTTTCTTTCATTCCTTCATGGACTCAGTGAGTCAAGGGAGCATCTGCATCTTTACTAAGATAATTACATTAAAACAGTGCATTCTCTACACAGGAGACAAAGGATAATTTTTCCACAGTCCCTTCAAAGCTGCAGGGAGTGGTGGGGGGAGCGGGGCGAGAAGAAGGGTTGCTCAGGGAGCGTCTGCAATCTTTACTCTGATAATTACGGACTTTGAGGACTGCCTACCTAGTTTGGGGGTGTACCTACTGCACTTATGGCCGGGAGAAGACATCATGGCGGTCTGGGCCAGTTGGAGACGAAGAAGAGAAAGAGAACAACTCTTCAGAGACGTCTTCTGTGAGTCACTAGATATAACTGTACTGTAATCACTTATATGTCTGCAAAGCCTGTGTACAACTGGTATTCACCACTGTATGGTCACAGTATGACAGTAATATAGGTTGTAGTATAATGGTTTGTATTCAGTAATTGCATTGTGTATTATTCAGTAACTATGTGGTGGTGATATGAGGTCATGGTGTGGCGGTATTCGGTCATCATGTGCTGGTGATTTGTGGTCTTAGTAGGATATTGGTATTATTAGCCTGGGATTCTGGTTATGTGTAGCAGTGTTATATTTGGTAACTGTACGACTATTGTTTTGTCGTGTTATACTTAGCACATTGTGTTAAAGCTTTTTGTAAATTTTGGCTTTGGTTTATGGTGCTGCACTGTGTTGCATTATGGTGCATTATGTTACGGGGGGGGTGTGAAATTTCTTCACCTCGCCCTGAGTGCAATTTAACCTAGGAACGGCCCTGGCAGCAACACAGGATATGTGTGCAGACAATCTATCACACACCTTATATTCCCACCAAGCCAGCTCACAACATACAATTTCCTTTATGAGTTGCGTGCTGCTGACATAAAGAAAAGAGTGGTCGTCAGGGCCGCCGTTAGGGGGGTACAGTCACTACTGGTGTACCGGGCCTGGCCAGTCTGTGAAGCAAGGGGGGGCCCGCCGCCGCCGGCTGGTACCGCCCCCTTGCTTCACACAGTAATGGTAGTGAATGGCCCATGATGTAAGCTGCCTACGCTTTTGTGTACAACTGGGGCCCGGCGCAGCTGAGGGAGGGCCCGCACTGCGGCTCAGATCACAGCTGCGCTGAATGAGGTTCACGGGCATTATTTACTTACTCTTCCTGCGCCCTGTGATCGGAGCAGTCGGGCCCTCCTCTCTCTCTCTCTCTGCCCCTGGACGGAACGACTAATTAAATCAGTGAGGTCCCCCCCAGTGGGCGGGGCTTCACTGATTCAAATTGTCCTGCATCCCACCTTTGGCCAGACGCGACGCGGGCAGAAAGAGAGGAGGGCCCGACTGCTCCCACAGCCCTCAGGGGAAGTAAGTGCATAATTAACTGTGGCTGATTGTAAGTAGGAGCATGGGCCCTCTCTCAACAGTGACCCGCCAACACCCCCAGCTGTATGAGGGAGGGAGGGGAACGCTGCCTGGCCGGCCACCTTCCTAACTGCCTATCCGCAGGGCCGTATTTACCACTAGGCAGCCGTGGGTGGGTGCCTAGGGCAGCAGGATTTAGGGGCAGCACATGAACACATGTAGCATTTTTAGTAAAAAAAAAAAAGTTCAGTAGCTGCAGCCCGCCATCGGTGGCAAGGAGTTGTGGGGGTTGTTATAAAGTATGGGCAGCTTGTGTCCTTACAGCTGTGGGAGCTCTCCTTTCTTTCAGAGTACAAAGCACAGGGTCGGGCAGCAGTAATAATCATCACAAGAGGCTGCTGCCCTGTATCATCCTGACTTCTCTGTGCTCTGTGATACTGGTCAGTTTTGAGCAGAAGCTCTGCTGACTCCTGATTGTAAATAACAGGGAGCAAGGAAGAAACAGGACTGTGCGCCCTCCCCTCTGCATGGCAGTACTTAACCCTTCACAGCCTGTCAGAAGTGTAGATGTGATGCTGACTAGCTGTGAAAATCCCTGCTGTCCAGTATTGTTTACATATTCAGGTTCCAGCAGTAGATTTAAAGAAAGAGTGAATAGAAGATATATGCCAGTGTCTTACTTGCCAGATGCCTATTTTGCTCCCCAAATCCGTTATAAAAGGTAATAGTCAATGGCATCAGTTTAGCACTAGAAGTGTTGAAAACATTATGTAATACTTGCATGTGTATATTTTCCCAAAATTCTGCATTTCTGTAGTAATATACTTATCTATTTACCTATACAAATGAGTGTGTGCATATATATACGTATTTACGCAAAATTGCATCTTTTGCTCCAAGAATTGACATGTCAATTCTTGGAACGGATCTGAACAAAGCAATGTAAACACGCATCAGCGATCACTCATGTGAACGCTGATACGTATTTTATATTGTGAGCAGTGTAAAATCACACTTCTAGTTGCTAGATGCATGTTTGGGTCCGTCTAGATGGCCCCAAACATGCATCTAAGATCGTCTGCTCACACTGACCTAACACGCCGTGTGAACATACCCTTAGTGTATATATATGTCAATATAAGCAGTGAAGTTGTATATATGCATGTATAGTACATAGCCATTATGAATGCATATATAGTGAGTAAATGTTTATAGTAAAATGTAAATATTACCTTAAGGAAAACTACTACCATAATTCCTAAAACACCATAGACTTTAATGGCATATCAATAGGATATATCTTTCAAAGCCGGGTTTAGATGCAGGAACTGGCACCAGAAAGGGTCGCTCAGAAATGGAAGAACTGATCACACCTGCACATAAATCTCCATTCGTTCTGTGGGAGTATGGGTTTGAGTAGTGTGTTCTACTGTACTTGTAACTCCCATAAAAACGGGAATGGAGAGTTATGCACAGGTGTGATCAGCTCTCCATTTCTGGGGCCAACATCTCTGGGGCCAGTTCCCTGGTAGATGCAGGTTCCAGAGGTGGCACCTGCACCTATCACGCTTAGGTCGTATATCATTATGAAATGCAAGTAACGTCAAACCTGTGTAGAGGCCTTTAAGTTTTTTAAAACCAGTTTGACGTATGAATACATCATACTGTGGGTAAGGAAGTATGGCGCGGGGGTCACAGCAGACTCCAATACCTGCCGTTTAACCTTTAGATGTGGTGCACCGGTGTTTTCTGTTCACTTCCCCACAACGAGATTCCGGGGTGACGAGCATTTGCCATGGCAGCATGAAGCCTAATGAAGGCTTCCAAATCTGCCATGTTAGGCTATGTCTACAATGCAGTGGACAAAAAACGACCTGAAAACGAATTACTAAAACACGTTCATGAAAAGAGGTGGCTGTTCACTGCCTGTCAAAAGCAGCTGAAAAAACGTCCGTTTTTTTGGCGCGTTTTTTGTTTTTTGGAGCATTTTTTGGAGCGTTTTTTGAAGCGTCTTTGCTCTGCTTTTTAATGTATGCACAAATTAAGCCATTGGATGTAAGCTACACCCTACAGGCGGAGTTAGCATGTTAAGTAGTCACTTCCTTTAGATCACTGTAGCCATTGTGAGCACATTGTCCTTTGTGTGCTACTACTTTATTACATTTTGCACCAGATTCTTGCACCAAAATCCACAAAATACCACATTATCTTTGCATACAGCAAGATAACATTATTAGCATACAAATCTGTAAATAAAAGGATTTTAGCACCAAAATACCAAAAAACGCATTATTGCGCCAAATTCCATTTAAAAAAATATTTTTTGTGTCAGAAGCGAGATCACTTTATTAGCGCCAAAATCTGTAAAAAAAAAAATTTTTAGTGCCAAAACGTTTAAAAAAAAAAAATTCTTGCGGAAAATCCGTTTTAAAAAAAAAAAATTTTTTTTGGCGTCAGAAGCGAGATTTAAAGTTATTAGCGCCAAAAAACTGTAAAAAAAATTATTTTAGTGTCAAAAAACATAAAAAAACGTGTTTTTGCGCCAAAATCTGTAAAAAAAACGTTTTTTTTGGCATCAGTAGCGAAGTAAAAATTATTTTTGCGCCAAAATCTGTAAAAAAAATTTAGTGCTAAAAAACGTAAAAAATGGATTCTTGCGCCAAAATCCGTTTAAAAAAACTTATTTTTTTGGCGTCAGAAGCGAGATAACGTTATTAGGCCAAAATCTGGAAAAAATAACTTTTAGTGCGAAAAAAAAAGTTTTAAAAAAAAGGATTCTTGCGTCAAAATCCGTTTAAAAAAAACGTTATTTTGGCGTCAGAGGCGAGTTTAAAGTTTTTAGCGCCAAAATCTGTAAAAAAAAAAATTATTTTAGTGCCAAAAACCGTAAAAAAATGGATTCTTGCGCCAAAATCCGTAAAAAACATATTTTCAGCGTCAGTAGCGAGATAACTTTTAGTGGCAAAATATGTTTAGAAAAGGATTTTAGCATCAAAATCTGTAAAAAAAAACTGATTCTGATGCCAAAATCTGTAAAAAAACGTATTTTTAGCGAAAAAAATATGAATTGCGCAAAAATCGTTAGCAACCAAAGCATGATCATTTTATTACAGAAGGTACAAAAAAGGACTCATCAGACACTTGTATGCAAATTTGATATGGATTAACCTTTGTTACACCCACTATAGGTGGGACATGGGTCTCCTGGGAGGGTTTTCATTGAAAAATCGCGGAAAAAAAGCTGCGAAAATGCGCCAAAAAACACGCCAAAAGACGTCCGGCGCTTTACATAGACTCCTGTAGTAAATTTTCTGCCCTGTTCTGGCGTTTTTTAGAGCATGTTGCAAAATACGACCAGAAAAAAAGAAGCTCAGTGTAGACAGCATGACGTTTTTACAATAGAAGTCTATGGGAGATGATTACAGTCGTTTTTCCAGCGTTTTTAGAAAACGAAAAACGCTGAAAAACCAGACGTTTTTCTGTGCAGTGTAGACATAGCCTTAGTGCTTCTGTTACTTCCTGCAACAGGCAGGAAGTAATAGAAGCACCATGTTGTTACACCCATCTGCAAAATGTACTGAATTTTAAGAATGTTATACAAGTGATCGAACCCCCTATTTGTCAAGTGCCCTAAGGGGATTACAAGTATAAGTGTAAAATAAAAAGTATATTTATATTAAAGTAAATTTATAAAAGTATCACCATTTTATAAATCAAAAAAATAAAGTTACCCACTTCTGGTAGTGCCACGTCCATAAAAGTCCTATCTATTAAAATAAAATATTTATCCAGATGCATTCCAAATGCCAAAATTGTGTTATTTTGGTAATTTTATGTCTCCCAAAAATTGGGATAAAAAGTGATTAAAAAGTTGCATCTAACTAAAAATGGTACCAATTACACTACACTTAGGCCTGCAAAAAATGCTTCCTCACTCAGGACCATAGATGGAAGTACAAAAAAGTTATTGGTTGCAGAAAATGATGCTGCAAGGCAAAGTTAAAAAATAGAGAATGTCATGTTTTTAAGGGGCCGTTCACACGGCTTATTTCGGCGTGGATTGGCGCCGTACTGCGCGCCGGATTTGCGCTGCAGTACGGCGCCAATCCGTCGCTGTAATTACGGTAATCCACCGTTCTCATAGAGAACAGTGGATTCCGTCGCTCCTCACAGCTCGGCGAATCCGCCGGGCGGGGAGAAAGTGACCTGCACATTATCCAGGCGCAATACGCGCCGTGGATAATGGAAGTCTATGGGGCCGGCGGGCCGCGCCCCCGCCCCGCCTCTTATTCAAGCCGTAATTGCGAGCGCAATCCAGCTCGCAATTACGGCTTGAATAAGCCGTGTGAATCGGGGCTAAAAGTACTAAAACATAATAAAAACCCTATGTTTTTGGTATGGCTAGAATCATAACACATCATTTATACCGAAAAGTGAAGAGCATAAAAACAAAAAATAATATATTTCAATGGAAGCGTTAAAAAGAACATCTTGTCCTACAAAAGATTAAAAAAAGCAGCCTTCATATGTCCATGTAAAAGGAAAAATAAAAAAGTTATGGCTCTTGGAAGGCAGCAAGGAAAAAACAACTATCTGCCAAAGAAATAAACCCGTTGTTAAGGAGTTAAAAACACAAAAGGATTCTGTGCCTGTAATTTCTGCCTTAATTATTACCCCAAACATTATCTTTAATTCCAAGATAAAGTTAGTGTAATATAGAAAATGTATAAATATGGAGTTAACTGCAGTTGACCTCCTATGTCGAGTAATGCATTGCACAGACAACATCGCTGATAAATATCTACACATGCCCCCCTCCAACATGTTTTGCTGCTTTGAACAGCGTCTTTAGGGTTAACTGAGAATGTTCATTGGCTAAAGTGGGGCTTACTTAGTCTCCAATGCCTAGGGCAGCATGAACTGTAAATACAGCCCTGCCCGTCCGGCCACCTACCTATCTGCCCGCCTGGCTACCTACCTAACTGTCTGTCCGGCTACCTACCTAACTGCCCATCTGCCTGATTACCTAGCCCAGCTACCTGCCTAATTATCCTTCCGCCTGTCTACCTACCTAACTACCCGTCCGCCTGGCTACCTACCTAACTACCTGCCCACATGGTTATCTAGCTGCCCGGACACCTACCCGGCTACCTACCTAGCTACTCGCCTGCCTGGTTACCTACCTAGCTACCCGCCCGCCTGGCTACCTAGCCCAGCAACCTACCTACCCGCTTGGCTAACAACATACCTGGCCGCCTACCTACCTCTCCGGCCGCCCGACTGGCTACCTCCCTGGCCACCCGACTACCTACCCACCTACCTTCCTGCCCACTACACTGGCTACCTACCTATGGGGCAGGGCTTTATACTTAACTACCAGAGCACCAAAGGGGGAATTATTACCATTTGGGACACTATGGATGGGGAGTACATAGGGGGGCGGGCACAGGTAGGAAGATGGTATAAAAAAGTGAGGAGTCTCAGGTATTTGTGTTGTGAATTATGCAGGGATGGGTCGTGGCCGAGAGAATTCGTCACTGCGGTCTGGAGCGGACGCAGAAGAAAAGGGAACGTGAAAGACTCATCAGACAAGACGTCAACTGTGAGTCACTAAATGTATCTGCACTATGTTCACTTGTATCTACCACTATATGGTCACTGTATGGCAGTAATATTGATTTTATTGTAATGAATTATTTTCAGTGACAGTATGTTGGTATTATTCAGCATCTTTATGGTGGAGATATGTGGTGATTATGTGGCGGTATTATATGGTCTATGTATATTGCTGTTTGGCAATATTGGTTTTGGTATACTGGTTTGATCAGTAACATGATAGTGGTGATCATCTGGTGGTATTTGCTGGCCTTTTTATATGTACTGACTTACAATGTACAGTTTATCTGTATTGTGTATAATTCAACAAGAACTAAATCCAAAAACAATTGCGCAATTGCATTTTTTTCTGGGGGAGGGGCAGTGGGGATGCTTGAGCGGGGAGGTCAGGTTGCTGGGGGTGGGGTTTGATGGGAGGAGGGGGTGCCCAGATGCTTCAGCTGTATGGGGCCCTGAAATTTCTGTTGGCGGCCCTGGTGGTCGTAATAATGTGACTTCACTGTGTAGATGTTTAACTAGTCAGACCTGCCCTGTGGGATCTGTAAGTTTGCAGATTCAGCTTAAATACAGAAAGGTTATGAAAGTATATCATAAGTATAAAACCTTCATAAAATAATGCGCACAAAGGGTCTGTGTTTATTGGGGTTTTTACAGTCATATACAGTAGAGATGCTTCCAATTTCAGGCTGTTGGGAATGTCTTAACCTTAAGGGCCACATGTATGAAAACGGTCTAGGTCTAAAATTCACTTTATTGCCCACAGCAACCAATCAGAGCACCCCTCACTATATGAAATGAAAGAGGC
Source organism: Phyllomedusa bahiana (assembly GCA_025379985.1). Taxonomy (NCBI): domain Eukaryota; kingdom Metazoa; phylum Chordata; class Amphibia; order Anura; family Hylidae; genus Phyllomedusa; species Phyllomedusa bahiana. The sequence goes on along the minus strand of JAODAL010004645.1, from coordinate 50,010 downwards.
GCTCTGATTGGTTGCTATGGGCAGCAAAGTGAGTTTTAGATCTAGACAGTTTTCATACATGTGGCCATTAGTGTTATTTATGCATTATTATTACAATTTCAGTAAAGATATTTCATAGCACAACAGTAAGTAAAGTAAGGGCTTTCTCAGATTTACTGTACTTCACTAGGACCATCTCAATCTTTTAACCCTCACCACCTGAGCCAGTTTTGACCTTCCTCACAGAGCCCTGGTTTTAAAATCTGACATGTGACACTTTATGTGAGAATAACTTTTTGACACTTTTACCTTCCATGTGATTCAGAGACTGTTTTCTCGTGACACATTGTGCTTTAAGTTAGTAATACATTTTGGTCCAAAAAGTCCTTGTTTATTTGTGAAAAATATCATGAAAATTTGCAAAAATTAGCAATTTTCAAAGTTCAAAAATTTCTGTGTGTAAGACAGATAGTTATTCCACTCAAAATAGTTTATAAATAGCATGTTAAATGTTTGTTTTTTTTACCACATTAGGGGCTTAGAAATTTAGTAGTCATTTTCACATTTTAAAGAAAATTAGCAAAATAGATTTTTTTAGGGACCAGTCCAGTTCTGACGTTGCTTTGAGGGGCCTATATGTTAAATACCCCAATAAATGACCCCATCTAAGAAGCTAGACTCCTTAAAGTATTTAAAAAAAACATTTAGGAAGTTTGTTACCCCTTTAGATATTTCACAGAAATTAAATCACAGTGGAGGTGAAAATGTCAAAATTTCCCTTTTTTTGCAGATTTTCAATATTTATTCATTATTCACTGGAACACAGTAGATGTGACCAGCTAAATGCAACTCAACATCAATTCCCCAGATTCTGTCATTTTCAGAGATATCCCACATGTGGCCCTAGTGCGCTATTTATCTCAACCAAAAGCCCCAGAATAGGAGGAGAATCTACCAGAATCTGGAGTCTCATTTTCATTACGATTTCATTTAGGCGCCATCTCAGGTTTGCGGACACCCTAAGGTGCTAAAACATAATAAACTCCCCTAAAAAGACTCCATATTGGAAACTACACCCCTTTAGGAATATATCCAGGGATGCAGTGAGTACATCGACCCCACAGGTGTTTCACAAATTTTTTTAGCATTAGGCTCTGAAAATGAAAAACATTTTTTTTTACAATAATCTGCAATTTTAGCTGAAAATTTTAAATTTTTTCATGGAATCCTGGGAAAAAAGCATCCCAAATTGTGTTACGCAATTTTTTCCAAGTTCAGCAATACCCTACTTTACTGTGGGCACATGACAGGGCGTACAAGGGAGGAGCACTATTTGGCTTTTGGAACGCAGATTTTGGTGGGTGCCACGTCACATTTGGAAATCCCCCAAAGTACCAGAACAGGTGAAACCTTCCAGAAGTTGCCCCATTCTTAATTCAACACCATTCATGGATCTCATATAGGGGTGTGTTGTGCATTTTGGGAACAAAGGTGTTCCGTAGAATTTTTAGCGTTGGGCCATAAAAATGGGGTGGGGGGGGGGGGGAACGCAGTTCCGCCATTGTTTTTTGGGCTTCATTTTTACAGTGTTCGCTGTATGGGATAAATGACAGGATAACTTTACTATGGGGGTCGGTACTATTATAATGATATCAATTTTATATGTTTTTTTATGTTTTATTACTCTTACACAATAGAAATGTGTTTATAAAAATTGCGTTTTTATGTCGTCATAGTCTGACAGCCATAACTTTTTTATTTTTCTGTATACGGAGCTGATTATGGTCTTATTTTTTGCGGGATGAGATTATATTTTTATTCGTACCATTATGGGGTGCATATGATGCTTTGATCACTTTTTATTAAGGTTTTTGTGAGGCATTTTGAACAAAATATAGCAATCCTGGTAGTGTTTTTTATTTTTATTTATTTACAGCTGTCACCGTGTGACAGCAGGTCGATACTATTACAGTGATACCCAATTTGTATTTTTTATATGTTTTACTGCTTTTACACAATAAAAACAATTTTATTTAAAGAAAAAAAAAGTTTTTGCGTCGCTATAGTCTGAGAGCCATAACTTTTTTATTTTTCTGTGTATGAAGCTGTATAGCAGCTTGTTTTTTGCGGGATGAGATGATGTTTTTATTGATATCATTTTTGGGGGGACAAGGCTTTTTGATCGCCTTTGAATCCGTTTTTTGGAAGGCAGGGTGACAAAAATACTGCAATTCCTGTAGTATTTTTTTATTTTTATCTTTAACAGTGCTCACTGTGCAATATACGTGGGTCGAGACAATTACAGAGATACCAAGTTTATATAGTTTTTTATGTGGAAGCACTTTTTTTTTAAAAAAAAAGTGTATTATTGTGTAAAACAATATTTATGCATCGCTATATTCTGATAGCCATAGCTTTTTTATTTTTCCGTATACAGAGCTGTGTAAGGACTTTTTTTTTTTTGCAGGATGAAGTGACGTTTTATTTGGCACCAACTGATGTTTTAATTTGGTGTTTATATGCGTTTTCGATCACTTTTTATTCTAAAATCTGGGACTTTTTTCTTACGGCGTTCACCGTACGGGTTAATTAACGTGAGAGATTTATACGCATTCAGCGATACCAAATATGGGTACTTTATTTATTTTTGATCTTTTTTGGGGCGATTGGCGTTTGTAAAGGGAAAAAGGGTGGTGTACGTATTTTTATTTTATATTTCATGTTTGTGTTTTACTTTTTACACTTTTATACTTTTTTACACTTTTTTCACTTTTCCCCAGAGGGGAATTGTATGAGCAATCCCCAAATCACAATGCATTGCGGGCATGGTGACATCACCGGACAACCCGGATGCTTTCATGAAGCATCTGGGCTGTCAGGTAGGAGACCAGTGAGTGGCATCTGCGCCGCTCACTGCACCAATCGCAGGCAGAAGGAGCTCATTCCTCCTGCCTGCAGCTTCGATGTCGCGACCATGATAGGTTGCAACATCGAAGGGTTAATCACCCTCCGAGCTCCAGCTGCGGGGGTTGCGGCATGATGCTAGCAGTAATATACCGCTGGTCCCATCCCGCGATCTTGCGAGCTCCGCTTGTGAACTCGCAAGATCGCCATGACGTACCCATATGGCAATTTGCGGGAACCCCTACCCGACCTTGACGTGTGGGTACATCAAATGTCGGTACGGGGTTAATGCAGCACCAGATATAATATTTAATTAAACAAAAAATTTAAAAGATTCCTTTAGTGAGCGTTGCACAGTTTTAGGGCAAGCTGACTTCTTTAAAGCTATAGTAAGAACAGATAAAACCAAAAAGGGGAACTGCGGCGCACGTATATAAAAAGGGGATGCCAGAGAGTAGAAGTTACTACAACTCTATTTTATTTAAAAGAGACATATAATCTCATATTTAAAAGACCATATAGAGTATAAATCCAACGCGTTTCGCGTGGCAAATCCATGCTTCCTCAGGGGCACAAACATAGATGAATACAACGAGATTATATAGAAGACAACGTGCATGATCAGAAGAGAACGCTCAGTGTGAACTGGAAATGTTACATATGCTGTATCCATATTATGACCAGTAAAAAAGAAAAAATATATATGACAAGTGATAGAACCTTGGACTTTTGACGTCCATGAGTCTGTGTGTGAAAACAATATTGAAAGAGACGCTTAGTGTAAATCTAAGTGGAAAAGTGTCTATTACATTGTGCTGACTAAAGAAATAAGAGAGACGCCTGTAAACCTGAGGCCCTCATGATGAGTGCTGCAGGTGAGCAGGACGTCTGTCAGTTACTCTGGTCTCATTTTGTTGAGAGAAAGAAAACTGCAAAAATGCAACGAGTTGGTAAGTTTATGGGCAGGAGCGTAAATATATGTTTGTCCTGGAGTAAGTGGTAATAGGCAATATTTTCTTTTTATCTCTTAGGTAGAACCAGTTTAATGATGTTTCATAACAAAAAATAACAAAGGAATAGTAAACCTTAGGGGAGTTAAAGTGTTAAATATACTTCCACCTAATAAAATTATGACTAAGTGAAAAGGAGAACTACTGGATGTAAATTGAAGATGTAGACGTGTGTTACCAATACATTATACTAATACATTGAGGATATAACAAAACCGTAGACTATAATAACCAGAAGCCAGTGTATGTGAGCGATATTAAAAAACGCTCGGTGTGAACCTGAGATAAAGTGCCTGACGTGGTATGTTGCCCAAAAAAAGAAGAGAAACAACAATAAACCTAAGGCTCTCATTAGTGCGTTATAACACTAAACAGTGGTGACTAGGTAGAAATGATGTAATGGCAGTAGGCCATTCAAGCTATAGTATGTATTATCCACTATTCGACTATTTTTTTTAATGTTTGTATTCCCCCTTACTTAAGTGAGGGGCGATGCTGTACATTTTCTATATAAAACTTACAATCATGTATTTCTTCATAGAAACAGATTGTAGATCAATGCTAAACTATGCAAGCCTGTTAGTCTATGTACTGTGTTAGTTGTATGTTAGCCACATTAATTTAGCCAGTTGTTAATTTAGGAGCATTTGGATCAATTAAAAAAAATCAACCAATTCTCCTGTGAATTTCAATTACCCATTTAGCTTTGTCTTTTAAGAATACAAACAATTTATCTCTTATACTAAAGCAATGTAATTCCAATATATTTGCTATATTTCACCACTCACTTCCTAGACAAGATCAACCTCATCAAAACTTTCTCCCCACCATCCCCCTGCCTGCCTCTACACCTGCACAATACTCTGTCCCCTTAACCTGCTTCTTCACTATTACTCATGACAAGCTTTCTTCTCTACTGTCCAAATCCAACCTCCCTAACTGTAATTTTGACCCACTGCCATCCCACCTCATCCTAAACCTAAGTGCTGTTATCATCCAAGACCTTCACCCATCTTTTCAACCTATTGTTAATCTCTGGTATCTTTTCTTTCTCCTTTAAACATGCTACCATCACACCCATGCTTAAGAAACCATCTCTTGACCCCTACTCCCTGTCCAAATAGAGTGCCATCTCACTGCTTCTATTTGCCTCTAAACTCTTTGAACAGCACGTCTATCTTCAACTGTCCTCTCGTCTCTCCTACAACTCTCTTCTTGACCCAATGCAATCTGGTTTCCAACTTCACCACTTTACTGAAACCGCTCTAACCAAAGTCACCAACGATCTAGTAACTGCCAAAGCCTCATACCACTACTCTGTCCTTCTCCTCTTAGATCTGTCCTCAGCCTTTGACACTATTGACCATTCTCTCCTGCTACAAAACCTTTCATCTTTCGGCAACATGGACTTGGCTCTTTCCTGGACCTCTTCATAAATTGTAAAGTGCTGCAGAATTTGTTGGCACTATATAAATAAAGATTATTATTATTATACCTCAGTGATTGGACATTCAGCGTCTCTCACTCTCGTACCACCTCCTCCTCTCACCCGCTCTCTGTTGGTATTCCACCAGGGTCAGTTCTGGGCCCACTACTCTTCTCTATCTACACTATTGGCCTTGGTCAGTTCATAGCATCACATGGTTTTAAATAAGACCAATATGCTGATGACACACAACTCTACATCTCCCAGATCCCAGGCTGTCTATCGTCCATATCCTCCTTCTTTTCCTCCCATCTCCTAAAACGAAATGTGGAAAAACTGAATTTATCATCTTTCCACCATCCCGCTCCATCCCTCCACCTGATCTTTCTATCCCAGTCAATAGCTCTACACTCTCACTGGTCCCGCAAGTCCACTGCCTAGGGTAACGTTTGAATCCTTTCTGTCTTTCAAACCACACATCAAGCCCTTACCTCTGCCTACTGCCTCCACCTTCAAAATATCTCTCAAATCCGCTCATTGCTTAACTTCGATACTACAAAAATGCCCTTATCGTCTCCCACCCAGACTACTGCAACATTTTCTGTGGCCTCCCATCTAGCACTCTTGTTCCCCTCCAAATCACTCTCTGCCCGTCTTATCCACCTCTCTCCTCGCTACTCCTCTGCCAATCTCTACACTGGTTACTGATTGCCCAGTGAATCCAGTTCAAGACTAACTACAACCTACAAGGTTTTCCATAAACTTTCCTTTCCATACATCTTTGCCTTATTCTCCAGATACCTCTCCTCACACAATCTCCGCTCCTCACAGGAAGTTCTTCTCTGCTCTCACCGTGTCAGCTCCTCACGAAACCATCTCCAAAACTTCTCCCGTGCTTCCCACAAACTCTGGAACTCACTACCCCAACACATTAGACTCTTCTCTATTTTCACTATCCTCAAAAGCAACCTGAAAACCCACCTCTACAGGATAGCCCATAGCCTACCATTAGAGATGGGCGAATCGATTCTAAAGAAGTGGAATTTGTTTAGAATTTCAGGAAAACTTCGGTTCTGCACGAAGGTGAAGTTTAGGGTGATTCGCGGGAATGAAGCGTGTTTTTAATTGCTAAAATGGCCTCAAGCACATGGGGCAGAGAACTCTGGGAGGAAGAAAGGAGGACCCTCAATGACATGTGCAGACATGAAGCCATCCGAGACCGGCGGGCTTCTGTGACGTCACAGCGCTATAAGTAAGGACGGCACCCATGCTTCTCACATTCCTCTCGTTGTGTCTTGGCATAACAGCGTCTCTGCTGCTGCGGCTGAAGCTACACAGATATCATTATAAAGCAAATTGCTTTACTCAGCGATTGGGGAGGGGAAAAAGACCAATAGAAGTCTGTTACTTGCTCACCCAGCATTCTGGATCCTTTGCTCTATACAAGTCATCCTGAAAGAAGCTGCTTTTATCAGAGACTGGGGCTCAGTTGCCCCAATTTAATGCCACCAGCGTTAGTTTGTGGGGTATTCTCCCAGGGTGTCTAGGGTGGGTGTAATTCTGCCCCATATACATTTAAATTTCACCTGATGTATTATTAGGGAATTTCAGATCCAGTTAATCCTGTTAGTATTGCACGTGGAGTCAAATACAGAGTGTTTTTTGTCCGCCTTTATTCATTTTTAAATTTCACACTGTGTGTTGATTATTACAAGGGGAATTTCAGTGATTTTGGGATTCAGATCGATCCACTCAATCCTGTTAGTGTTGTTTTGGGAGTCAAATACAGAGTGTTTTTTGTCTACCATCATTTAAATTTTACCTGTGCAATTATTAGGGAATTTCAGATTCTGGGAATTGCTAAAGTATTGCTAAAGACAAAAACAAACAGGAGTTGATCCAAAACAGAGATGACCAGTAAATGGGATATTTGCATGTTTTCTGTGTTCCTGCTTTTGGCTATCAATCCTAAGGCTTTTCATTCCTTCTGACAGATGAAAAGAAGGGGAAAACCAAACATAGTGGCAACATCATAGTGTGGTGAGGGTGGAAACAGCATTAGGAATCCCCAGGGTGTTCCAGTGAGACAGCGGTCACTTGGCAGCAGCATGAGTAGATCACAGAGTGGCAGAATGACAAATTCTGGAGGTGGCAGCAACATCAGGAGCCCAAAAAGGGGCACAATGACACAGTGTGGAGGTGACGGCATCAACAGCAATACTGATGGATTATTGACCAATTGAAAGCGGACACTGACAGATGAAAGGAAGGGCAAAATGATCTGAGACGTCAACGCAAAATTACTGCTGACACCCTCTCCACTCATTCGGGGGGGCCTCTACATGTATCGGCGTTTAACAGAACAGGTTCTGTCATATTTTGTGACGGTTTAAAGCTCTGGCCTCATAGAGTGACCCCTGCTGTGACATCCCCTTACTGTGCTGAGACCTGTGCCAGCTCCAGGAACCTACTATTGTGTTCTTTGACGCTATCGTAGGATCTTAGCCCTCAGCTTGTTTTTTTCCAGCTGGCGCTGACATGACTTTATCAGGCTTCATTCCCGCTTCAGTTATTTGGTCAGTTTTGTCCTTGTAAGTGCCCAGGGAATTGAAGAGTGAAGCGATTCTAATAGCGGCGGCAGTCATGTGCATGTCATATTAAAACACAGCATTGTATGATGACCAAACCAAGCTCCTGCTGCATATTTGAGCATGGCACAATGTTCTACAGCACCCTACAGGCTCTCTGCAGCCAGGAAATAGCTGTTTTTTTAACACAATTCAACGCGAATAAATTTGGATCTAAACAAATTTTTGTCAGAAAATTCGGCGAATCGAATTTTTGAGAAATTCGCCCATCTCTAACTACCATACCTGCTTTTACTACACCACCTCACAAACATGTCTGTCCTTCACCTTCTGTCTCTTTTCATCTTCCTTGTAGATTGTAAGCCTTCACAGATAAGGTCCTCTCTCTCTCTGTACCAGTTGTTAGTCATTTATTGTCACCATTGTACTTGTTTGAGATATCTTATGTATGTAACCCCCTTCGAATGTACAATGCTCTAGAACTGATGGCGCTTTAAATTAAATAATAATGCCAACACTATATTACATTTCCCTGTAAAAATATTGAACTAAATTGCATTACTTCAGTTATCTGCATGGAATATTCTAACCAAATATAGTACTGCTGTTAAATTGTGTTTTCATTTTTTTCTTTTGAAAAGGCATTTGTCACATGAAAAAGCAAACTCAAAAAATAAGGTAAAATAAATTGATGAGTTCAAAAAAGATTAAAAGACTAAGCCCTGCCCCGATAATAATTCCTAGCTTTTTTGGGATAAAAAAATATAAGGCCTGTCTTATTTTTGAAGAAACACTGTACACATGTATAACATAATAAGCACAATTAGTGTGGTGGGCCAAACATTGTTTCACTAGATGTAAATTTTAATTTTAGATGGCTAGCATGCAACATCAAAAACAGCCCTCTTATGAAAGAAAATTTTAAGTTAAAATGGAGGGTCCCTAAATCAGTACCATTTTTTTTTTTTTTTTTAAAGAACTCAACATTTTCATGCATTACACAGAAAGTTCATTGATTTTAATTAGTTTATTTCCTCTGGAATGGTGCTATAGGGAAAACAAACCCTTTCAGGTTCTTCTGCGGATTAAACTGATCACCTGTGGTCCCAGCAGCAAAATTACCTTTGGTCAACTTCTCCTTATAATTTTGTGTTGTATCATTGCTCTGTTATGCTTTCTAGCAATATATCAATAATCTGACAACTGGATGTTATCAGTCAGGGGTATGTCCCTGCAGAGTTGCACTATCTGACATTGTCAAGTAAAAGTGGGTAGAGACTCCCTTTTAATGGGAGAATGATAATGCCCAGTTATCACTTTATTCATAAAGTTCTATAAAAACAGGATCCAGATTTATTTTATAATGATTACAAGTATTTACTAAACCAATCAGATCAGGAAATGTCATGGTCTTGTTTAAATATGCTTTAACATATCTATACAAGCAACAACATCTAAGCTGCAGTCGAAATTCATAATTCACAAACTGAAAATGTCACCATTTACAACTGCACAAATCAAGAATTGTAATAGAGAGTTATACAACACTAACCTCGCCAGCGCTGTGGCTGCGCTGTCGTGTTAAATGCTGCCGGTGAAGCAATGCACTTGTTGGTCTGCTGCTTTGTAATGGAAGACGAGGGTCAATAAAAGTAGTGCTCCTAGAATTATGATCAACAAAGAAAGGCTGAAAAAAATAAGAAAAACTTAGTCACTGAACACCAAGATAATAGGCTTTTTAAAATAAGGGGATGAGGAAATGGTAAATGAGGTTTAACACAGATAAATGCAAGGTTATGCACATGGGGAGGAAAAATCCATTCCATGATAACTTGTTAAACCGAAAAACGCTGAGAAAAAGTGACATGAAGAAGGACTTCTTAGTGAACAGTTAACATGACTGTAGCAGCCAGTGTCAGGCAGCAGCTACCAAGGCAAATAGGTATATTAAAAGGGGCATAGATGCACATGATGAGAACAATATTCTCCCATTGAACAAGTCACTGGTTAGACCACACATGGAATATTGTGTACAGTTTTGGGCACCAGTGCACAGGAAAGACATTGTAGAGCTTGAACAGGCACAAAGGTGGGAAAGGAAAATAATAAAAGAATTGGGTGGATTGCAATACCCAGAAAGATTAGCAAGTTATAGTGACTTGTTATATTATTATACACTTGTTATATAAGAACAATTGGCTTCTACCTCATGGGGGTTTTTGGCTTTCTCTGGATCAACACTATAGCACAATAGGCTGAACTAGATGGACATCTGTCTTCTTACGGCTACGGCCCAGATTATAAAACAAACATTAAAAGCTGTTTCGTTTGGTTACAGTAACACCTTATCGTGTGGTTACCTTGCTTTGATGATCATGCTTCATTTCCCAGCCTCTTGGTAACTCCAGTTGTTTATTGGCAAATACGTTTAAAAATCCAACAAGATAACGATTATGTTGATATCGCTCAAAATGGTGGGTGTCTCTCCGAACTTTGGTGATCATATGCTTTAAACATGTGTTATTTGTAAACATGCGATAGGCACTCTAGAAATAGATAAGATATATGTGAAAGAGTAGTAGTGAAAAAGAAGACTAAATACTGTGAGCTGTTTGTCACTCCAACATGAAAATCTCTGGCAGTTCTTCTCACTCTCTTTCCTTCCTCTCCCCCCCTCAGCTGATAACTTCTGTAATAATTTCAATTGCACCTCCTAGCAGGTGTTATGCTCATGTTGAAGGTTAATGTTATTCGGCTCCTGGCTTTATTATTACACTGGCCACAGACCTATTTCTGTCTTCATGATGAGTATTTACCATGTCTCACTCCTACTCTGTTCCTAGTGAGGATCATACCTTTCTTTGTTGTACTCACTGGACGTAACCTTTGAATGTGCAATTACTACCCAATCAGTCTTAATGATACATTTATGTATTTTGTTTTTTTGTATACATGTAATAAAAAACTGAATTAGAAAAAACCCTCCATGAGACAAAGTCAACAGTCTACATGCAATGCACTAAAACCATAATACATCTGTCTGATAATATGATGTAAAATAAAATTGTGTATGCTGTTTACAGTTTTCCCCTGTGTTTCGGTAAGCACCTTTATCATAAATCAAAGATTTGATGACCTGTACAATTAGTAAAGTTGAAATGCAAAATACCGTAAAATTCCCTGTATCAAAAAATGTAAATGTAAAAAGTCTGTATGTACACAGTGTATGTCCACTGTACTAAGTCAAGATTTGGAACCCATAGATGTCTCTGGCGCCTTTTAGGCTATGTCTACACTGCAGTGGACAAAAAACGACCTGAAAAGTTACAAAAACGTTATGAAATGAGTTTTCTGCCCCATGCCTTCAAAAGCACGAAAAAAAGCCCGTTTTTGGTGCTTTTTTAGTTTTTTGAAGCGTTTTTTTGGTGCTTTTTTTTGGAGCGTCTTTGTTTTCTGCTTTTTTAATGTATGCACAAATTAAGCATTGGATGTAAACTATACCCCACGGGTGGAGTTAAAACATGTTAAGTAGTCACTTCCTTAATACTGTCCCATGATAGCATTTTGTTTTGTGTGCTGTTGTTGTGTGCTATATTTTTTAAAAATTTTTGCCCCAATTCTTGTCCCAAAATTCACAAAAACCACTTTATTTTCCTACGCAAATAACTTTTTAGCATCAAAATCTGAAAAGAAAAGGATTTTAGCGCCAAAACCCCCAAAAAACGATTATTGCGCAAATTCTGAAAAAAAAATTTTTTTAGTGTCAAAAACGAACAGTTTATTAGTGCCAACTTTTTAAAGAATTGATTTTACCCCCCAAACCCTAAAAAAACGGTTCGGGCCCCGGAAATCCGTAAAAAATGTATTTTTTTGCGTCAAAAGTAGATCCTTTTTGGGGCCAAAATCTGTAAGATACGGATTTTAGCCCCAAAAAACCATAAAAAAGAACGATTCGGCCCGAAATCTGTAAAAAAATTTTTTTTGGGGCAGAACGAGTCACTTTTTTAGCGCCCAAAAACTGTTAAAAAAAAAACGTTATTTTTTTGGGTTTGAGGCGAGATAAAGTTATTAGCGCCAAAATCTGTAAAAAAGATTATTTTGTGCCAAAAAAAGTTTAAAAAAAGTATTCTTGCGCCAAAATCCCTAAAAAAACTTATTTTTTTCGTCAGGGCGGATAAGTTATTTGTGCTAAAATCTGTAAAAAAGATTTTTTAGTGCCAAAAAACGTAAAAAAAAACCGGGTTTTGCCCAAAATCCCTAAAAAAACGTATTTTTGGCATCAGAAGTGAGATAACTTATTAGCGCCAAAAACTGTAAAAAAAATTATTTTAGTGCCAAAAAAAAGTTTAAAAAAAAAAAGGATTCTTGCGCCAAAAAACCTAAAAAAAAAACCCCCATTTTTGGATCAGAAGCGAGATAACGTTATTATGCCAAAATCTGTAAAAAAGATTTTTAGTGACAAAAAACTAAAAAAACTGATTTTTGCGCCAAAAACCCCTAAAAAAAAATATTTCTGGCGTCAGAAAACGAGATAGTTTTTAGCGCCAAAATAGTTTAAGAAAAGGATTTAACAACAAAATCCGTTAAAAAAAAAACGATTCTGGGGGCCAAAAACCCTAAAAAAAAAAATATTTTCGCGTCAGAGGAGATAATTTTTAGCGCCAAAAATTTTTAGCAAAAAAAATAGATTGCGCAAAAATCGTTGGTCCCCAAACATGATCATTTTTTACAAAAGGTACAAAAAAGGACACATCAACACTTGTATGTAAATTTGATCAGGTAAACCTTTATTAACAAACCCGTTAGGGGGGACTTGGGTCTCGGGAGGGTTTTCATTGAAAAATCGCGGCAAAAAACGCAGCGAAAACGCGCTTTCCATAGACTCTGTAGTAAATTTTCTGCCCTGCTTGGGGTGTTTTTAGAGCATGTTGCAAAATACGACCAGTGAAAAAAACGATCAGAAAAAAGCAGCTCAGTGTAGACAGCAGCACGTTTTACATTAGAGTCTATGGGGATGATTACAATAGTTTTTCCAGCGTTTTTAGAAAACGAAAAACGCTGAAAAAACGGACGTTTTTCTGTGCAGTGTAGACATAGCCTAACATCAGCAAGTAATTCCCTGTTTGGAACACTGATTGATTTATTGTAAGTTGATTGGCCCTCCTTAAAAGGAGCCTTCACATTGGCCAATTGTGGAGCAGCAAACGTGACTGATCATTCACAAGTTACGAAAGTTTGTGTGGATGTTTTATTATTGTCCCTGATGAAATGGAGGATGTTCTGTCTACAAACAATGATTTCTACAGCTGCATAAAAGATTTGATAATCTGATAAATGGGCTTGTTTGTTGGCTGATAGCAGGACATTATGCCACCGGGCATTGTCAAAACACTTTTCGTCCAGTAACAGTCCACTTGTGTAAAAAGGCCTTTCCAGGCCCTACTCTACTTCTCTAAGCCTCTGATTTCAGACAGAGGCATAAGGAGATTTTTTTTTTTCTAATGATTTCTGTACAGTCCATCAGATCCTACCTTATTATGGACACTAAGGGCGACATGTATGAACGGGGCTGTGCCAGTTATCTGGCGTCAAAAGCTGTAGTAGCCCTGTTCTATAGATGTATGAACAGTCGCACTCTAAAGTTTGGTGTGATAAGCGCCTTTGTGACGGTTTTTAATGCGCCAGAGATTTGGGGCGTTCTGGGGCAGGGTAAAAAACCACATTCGTAAAATTTTGCCCACATTTATGATTTTTTTTTAAACCCCAAAACCCCTGGGCCCGCATTACAGAACCGCCGGACCAGGTTAAAGTGGTCTCCCTTTGGCCAGGGGTTTCGTATTGCACTACATTGCCCCTTTATGTATGAATTGCAAAAAAACAGGTACATACATTTTTGGCGCATTCAAACACCCCTTTAAAACCCTTAACGACCTTGGGCGTACCCAAATACGCCCCAGGTTTTTGGGGGGTTAACGCACCTGACGAATGGTTTACCCCTGGGGATCGCGGGGAACAAAAAAGCAAAAGTTCGCCGACCCGGCGCGGGGTGTCAGCTTAAAATTACAGCTGACCCCCGCACCATGGGCCCCCGACCCCATCGCTCCCGGGGGGGGGGGGGGGGGGGCGGATAACCCCGAAATTATGGGCGAAAATCCTTCGCAATAATTAAGGGGACCAGGAGGAGATCCCCTCCTCCTCGTCTCGGGGTCGGGGGCGGGAAACGCACAAACGGGGGGATCCTTCGCCCTGCCTCCTTACAACCCCACGGAAGGCAGAGAAGGCCCTTTCCCGGGGTTTTTCTGTAAACGCCCACGACCCCGGGCCCCCCCTTTTGCCCTGGGGCATGACCCGGCATCGTGCCCCTAAACAGTTGTCATAGAAACCATCAAACAACAACCCCTTGCACTTTTTCCCTATTAATGAAAATCAAAAGATCCCCAAAAAAAAATTTCAAATCCCCAGGGGAAAAGAAAAAACAAAAATGTGAAAAGTGAAAAAAGTAAAAAAAAAAAAAAAAAATTAAAACACAAACACGAAAAATAAAAAAAAAAATTTACTTACACCCCCCTTTTTCCCCTTTCAAAACCCCAATCCCCCCAAAAAAATCAAAAATTAAAAAAGTACCCATATTTGGTATCTCCGCGTGCGAAATAAACCCTGCCCTAAAAAATTTTTCATTTTAATTAACCCGTAGGGGTGAACCCCCGTAAAAAAAAAAAAAAAAAAAAAATCAAAAGGTTTAAAATTTTATTTTTTATCATCCCCCCGCACAAAAAATGGAAAAAAAAAGCGACAAAAATTTCCTAAAAAACTCCAAAGTTTTAACCAATTAAAATCCCATTTTCACCCCCGCAAAAAAAAAGCCCTTATACAGCTCGTAAAACGGAAAAATAAAAATTTTAGCCTCAAAATACGATGCATAAATTTTGTTTTCCCAAAACAAAAAACACTTTTTTTTTTTTTTTAAAAGTGTTTCAACTTTAAAAAACTTTTTAAAAAAATAGGAATCGCCATAATCGTAGCGCCCCAAAAAGTAAAGCAAACTTACCCAAGGGAAACTGCACGGTAAAGCCCCTGTTAAAAATAAAAAAAAAAAAACCCCTACTAGGATTGCAGAATTTTTCCCCCCCTCCCCCTTGAAAAAAAGGGAATTTAAAAGCAATAAAAAAACCTTTGGGCCCCCCCCCCAAAAATGATCTAAAAAAAACTCCCCTCATCTTGCAAAAAAAAAAGCCCCTACACAGTTTCCAAAGCACAGAAAAATTTAAAATTTTTGGCCCTAAAACTAGGGGGTATGAAAAAAGGTATTTTCCTTTTTTAAAATTAAAAGGGGTTTTTTATTGTAAAAAAACAGTAAAAAAAAAAAAAAATATACAAATTGGGTACCCGGGGGTAATGGGATTGCCCCGGCGAGTAAACCCCCCAAATGTCATATATACCATACAGTACCGCTATACAAAAAAAAAATAAAAAACACTACCAAAATTGCTTTTTTTTGTTAAAAAACAATTTCTCAAAAAAACCTTTAAATAAAAAAAGTAAAACATACCCTCATATGCACCACAAATGGTCCAATAAAAATTTCAACTCACCCCCAAAAAAACAACCCCTGCCCCAACAGCAAAATAAAAAAGTTATGGCTGTCAGAATGGGAAAAACATAAAAAAACCCAATTTTTTAAAACGAAATTTTTACAGTTTAAAATAATTTAAAAAAGAAAAAACTATATAAAAACAAAATCATTGTAAGTGGTTAAAAAACCCCCCCCGTAAAGTTTCACATCATTTTCAAATGCACGGGGAATGCCCCGTAAAATTGAAACTCAAAAAAATTTTACTGAAAATGCTTTTTTCCCCCCCCTTTTCATTGCCCAATGCTAAAAAAAAAAAATATGAAAAACCTGTTTTGCCTAAAAAGCAGAAAAACACCCCCCAGATGAATCCCTGATTTGGGGGTTTTAATCCAAAATGGGGCGACTTCTGGAAAAGTTTTCCCCCTGTTTTGGGACTTTGGGGGGTTTGGAAATTCGACAAAGGCCCCACCAAAATCTGCGTTCCAAAACCCAAAAACTCTCCCCCCTTTAAACCCCTGGGCCCCCCCCCACACCCCTTTACACCCACCCTTAGGGTATTTCCAAAAATTGGAAAAAAATTGTTTTAAAAAAGTTTTAGGGTTTCCCTTTTTTTTCCCGGGTTCCTTTTATATGTGAAAAAATTTTAAGCTAAAATTTCAGATTAAATTGGAAAAAAAAAATTTTTTTTTACTTTTTCCCCACCTTATCTAAAAAAAATTTTTTGAATCACCTGTGGGGTCCAAAATACTCAATGCCCCCCCCGGATATATTCCTTAAGGGGTTTTTTCAATAAGTGGTCCCATTTTGGGGGGTTTTATTTAAATTTTTTAGCACTTTTAGATGTCCCCCAAAACCCGAAATGGGCCCAAATAAAACCGTATTGAAAAGGAGCCTCAGAGTCCGGGAGGTCTCCTCCTAATTTTTGGGCTTATGGTTGAGCCAAATACTGCACAAAAGGGCCCCTATGGGATTTTCTTTTAAAAACGGGAGACCTGGGGGAAAGATTTAACTTTTCATTTTCCTAGTCAAAATTTTCCCCTATTCCAGTGAATAATGGGGTAAATATTGAAAATCCCAAAAAAAGTGAAAATTTTTTAAATTTTCAAACCCCCACTTTTTCTTTAATTTCTGTTAAAAAAACTAACGGGGTTTTCAAACTTTTCCCAAATATTTTTGTAAATAAAGTTAAGGGTAACTAGTTTCTTTAAAATGGCCCTTATTTATGGGGGTTCTAAAATGCAGGCCCCCCCCAAAGCCCACCCAAAATGGGTGGTCCCTAAAAAAAAGTATAAATTGGCCCAAAAATTTTCCCCGAAATTGTGAGAAATTTTCTACTAAATTTTAAACCCCTAATGTCCCTAAAAAAAAAAAAAAAAATTTAAAAAATGATGCTTTAAACCAAAAGTGGACATATGGTTTGATCTAGTTATTAAAATATTTTGGGGGTGAATAATTATCTGGGCTTGCACGCAGAAATTTTGCCCAAATTTCAAAATCCCCTAATTTTTTTTCCCAAAATTTTTTTTGAAATTTTTATATTTTTTTTACAAAAAAAACAAGATTGTAAAGGGAAAAAAAATTTTTTACTAAACTTAAAGCACAATTTTTTCCCCAGAAAAAAAATCTCGAATCACATGGAAAAGGGAAAATGCAAAAAGTTATTCTCCACATAAATGGACCCCATGTCGATTTCAAAAAAAGGGCTGGGGCAAAGGCCAAAACCAGGGTGGGTCCTTTAAAAGGGGGGTTTAAAAAAAAGGAAACCCCCACAAAAATTTTTTTGCCCCCCTTGCTGAGGACAGCAAAGCTAGTGACAGACATGCGGTTTCCAGCGCTTTTTCCCCCCTTAAACTTAAGACCAGGGGGGTGGGGGGGAGCCCTTTTGGGGGCGGGGATAATACCTGCTCATGAATAAGATTTGAGCATTAAGAACATTCAAAGCCATTTAGAACTGTCCGGGGGACGCCAACTTCATACATGTCGCCCAATGCTTTAAGATTTTGCATATATTTTCGGCTTTCGTAAGGGGTTGACCCAAAATCTAAACACCGACTTGTAATTATAAATGTTAAATACTAATCAAATATTCCCATAGTTTTAAAGGGGGTCAAATATCAATGCCCACTAAAAAAATGGACTGAACCCATTTTTAAAAAGAAAACAAAAAATTTGCCTAATTTATAAAGAAAATGACAGAAAAAGACTGGTTAATCACAAAGAAAGCTTTGAGACTCCCAAATGTCAGAAAATTATTTGATTTGATTTCCAGCAAAGTGATTTGCTTACCTTCATATGTACAGTACATGATGTATTTCATTACTCCAGCAATTGTAAGATTTGAAAGATGACCCACTCCACAACTTAATCTTATGTATACATTTTTAAAAATTGTTTTGGATAAATATTATTTGGATGTAAAACTAGGGTTTGCCACAAGCTTCTGATTCTATGGGTCCGACCATTAAAGGAGTTGTCTCCCCACAGGGTTTCAAAGAATGCATGAAAGAAATTCTCTGTCATTTTCCCTGGTTCATATATTTGCATAAGCTCCATGCTTGTACAGCTACGTTGTGCTTTCAGATGCTAATTAGATGAGATTAGTTTCTAAACACTCCCAAGGACTTCTTATCGATCCCCAAAACAAAAGCCCTAATTACAGAGCTGTTTACTTGAGATAAATCAAGCTTTTTACTGTCTGGCAGCACAGGACACTGACTGACACTGCCAACCTGTGTGATGACTCACTCTCTGTTATCTCATTGAACAAACAGCCCCAGGAGATTTGTTTACAGGTCAGTTACTGAGGGAACTGAAATAGCCATGGAGGTAATAAATTCACTTGTATCTCTTTGGGGGAAAACAGAGGAACAATGCAATATATTTGGAAAATGTCTTTATTTTGTGTTCCCTACAATTTGAAAGCTATTCTTTGTAGCGAGACAACCCCTTTAAATCTAAAAGTATGGGACCCCGGTTAAGTCTGGTCCTGCAGTCATACTGTATTTCAACTGTCCCTAACAGATATATGTTAGCAACAAGTAGCAAACAAAAAAAGGAGACTAGCTGTGGCCATTAAGTTTTGATTAATCTTTTTCTGATACTTGCTATAGGAGCCATAAAGACTACGTTTTGGTATTACCGTACATTACGTTTGGGAACTTACCTGATTTGGTGTGATATATGTAACATTGCTTGGTTACAGCAGTACTTGTATGTGATTTCTTTCATCTGTTGCTATCTAGGGTGGATTAACGCATCATTGGTATTGGACATTATTTTATTTTATATACTTGTAATTAGTGTTTTGATATCAGTATCTATGGTATTAGATCCTTGGGCTAATTTTTTGATTTACTCCTTGGCTTTTTGCACATTTATGTGTTTTCTTATAATTGGATAGAACATTTGTAGTTGAATTTCTAATTGTTTTTATGGACATTGAAGAAAGGGATGTGATTTATTTTTTATATTGATAAAATCTGTTGTTTGATGTGCGTCATTATATAGAGTCAAACTTTGTATCTTACAATTTTGGAGCATGGCAACAAATCGGGTGCAAAAGGAAGAGTAGGACTACAAGATCACATTACACCATTTGCTTATAGTCTGTATCATGGAGACAAATAGCTGTATATACAAAGACATACAATGTTTTTAATAAGGTCTTTTTGCCATTGGGCTTCATTTGTTATATAGATCCATTTGGAGAAAAAAAATGGTTTGAAAGGTGTAAGAACCCTATAAAAGCCCTTTTAAGATTTAAAAACATTTTGTTACATCATAGCAATTTAACAGTACAGAAAGAAAAAAACTTCAGTGTGATAGATAAAATCAACAGTATGATACTAAATAATCAAATAACTATAACATTAATGGTGTATACTTACAGGGGTTGAATGCAAAACTGTAAAGAATTCTGGACTAGTAAGAAACTTCACAGGAGGGGAATTAAGTAGCAAACTGAGTCTCGACCTTGAGGTAGAATGAGGAAGTGCATTCTCCCTGCGGAAATCTGCAAAAACAGCATTGAAGTAGTTTTCATACATCCCCATTGCAGTAACTTGCAGTAAATGCATATAAAAAGACTTTCTGAGTTTGATTTTTTGGCGTTTAAATGCCAATTTTTGTGCGCATTATAATAGTGTAGAATGCGCCTGATTTATTAACTCGGTCCACTGCAGGTCATAAACCAGGCGCCTTTTAGCGCTAATACGACAATTCTGGCTCAGGTATACCACTTTGAAAGTGGTTTACCTGTTCCAGCAGTAATGCGCCTACAGTTGCCGTACTGAAGCTATAAATCTATAGCTACATACAGTTCTAGTGCGCCCCGCTTCCCGCACGCCTCCCTCCTCCCCCGAAATCAGGTGCATTACAAAGGGGTGCCAAAGGGCGCTTTGTAATGCGTTTGATACTGGCGTACAGGCGATGTAAAGCTATAGCGAACGGGGCTGCGCTAGATGTCGGGCTGAAAAGACGCCAGACTTCTGGTGCAGCCCCGTTTATGCATGTCGCCCTTAGTGTTTATGTTTTGTCAAATGTTTTATTTTTTAAAATCTATCACTATGAATGCTGCACCACTAGTTACACCATCCCCTACTGCATCTGTGCATAAGGAAGTCTTCAGAGAGAAACTTAATATCGGAGGAAAATGTAATGAAACATTTTTAAGAAATATTAAAAATTTTCCAGGTCATTTTGGGCAAACATTTTATTTTTACAGATCTTTTTAAGACCAATTTAAACACTTGTGATATAAAAATGTTGGTACCTTCCTTTAAAGAAAGAAAACCTGACAATGGTCACAGTAATAACTTGAAACTGACAAAAGTAATAATAAATTAAAATTTACTGAAAATAAATTAATGAAAATCAGACATTGCTTTTGAATTATATCTCAACCGAAAAACAAAAAAAACAACAAAAAAACACAGCAAAGCAGCCCTGAAACATAACCGATCTTCCATGCAGCAGCCTAGTGACTACTTTTCTCCCTTTGAATAGGCTGACTTGCTCAAGTTTGAAGACACCTGTGATTCTAATTTTAGAACACACTTTAGTTAACATGTCCCTATGGCCATTACTTTTGTCAAGCCCAGTTTTATTATTTATTTTTTTTTTTTTGGTTGAACCACAATTCAAACGCAATGTCTGATTTTTATTAGTTGATTTTCAGTAAATTTAAATTTATTATTATTTTTGTCAGTTTCAAGTTATTTCGGTGACCATTGTGTTTTTTTTTCTTTAATGGGAGGGTAATAACAATTCATGTGTGTAAGCTTCCTTCCTGCACATTTTTCTGCAACATCTTTGATTTTAAAAGATGCCATGAATGTCTAGTGTTTTTGTGGCATTTCTCACAATGGCTTTGGTTTCCTTTTAGTTTTCTTACATATATTTATTAAATGTTTTTACTGGCAATTTTCAAGAGATCCCTAAGAAGAAAGTCATATGCAGAGCATGCTGCATTGTTTGTGGTATAGTTTATATTTTACTGAAGACTTCACGTAACTTCTACCCACAGTGTTTTTGGGCAAGAAGTAATACATAGAAACGAATGTCAAGAAAAACACCACTAAACAACATGCACTTAGAATTTCATTTAAATAAGTGAGCAAAAACACAGAGTGAAAAACCGACCGTACCCTGCGCTGTGTAGCCCCCAATAGTAAATCCGTGCTGTAGTCTACACAGCACAGATTTTTTACTGAAGTGTTCCTAAACCGAAAACCGTCTGGCAGTATATAGAACATGTTCTATATTCCACCAGACCGACATCGGATTCCCACAGCCCCAATGTACTGGGCCACTGGGAATCCGACCGCAGTTTTTTTTGCAAAAACTTTGAAAATGCTGTCAGATTTTAGGCGGCATTTTCAAATTGCTGTGTAGACATAGCCTTAGGGAGTTAACTCACTTTTAAGATCAGCAAGTTTTTATTTTTTTTCACCTTCATGTGCTAAACAATGTGCTCACCTCGCTACTCTATACCATATCCGTCGTCTGTTTAAGTCTAGCTGTGGGCAGTTGGCTTGTGACTACTGCAACCAGTGATTGACTATTGAAGTCAAAAATAGAGATGTGCGGGGGCCGTGGCTTGCCATGGCTGAGTGAGGACGTGGGTTCTGTTGCTCCTCTGCATTTAATCAGGAAAACCAGGCTAATCCCCCAGCGATTTGAGATGGGAAAAAATACAGAAAACGCCAAGATTAAGACTATCCCTTCTACCCCCTCTGATGCGCCTCCTCGGGGGACATATCCACAATATTTTGTCCGCTTTTCTGCCCTCATGGCTCCTGAGTGGACTGATGAAGAGGGAGGCTGCTCCCAAGATGTCGGCTCTGGGACCCATCCGGATCGCTCTGTGCGCTGCCCCGCACCAGGAGAGGACTTACCATCCAGAACCCGCTCCCGGACGCCGAAGGGGAGCCTTTTGCAGCTGTCATCCAGGCTAACTCCGCCACAGTTACCTTGCCGACTTCTTCTGCTGCAGCCGCGCCGATGTCATCACCCGGGTGCGGCTGCGCTGCGGGTCCGGCAGCCCTGCGTGAGAAGGCTTCCTCTCCTCCTGCCTCCGATGACTCAGAAGTCTCCCGGCGCCCATCTCTGCTAGTGCTTACCGCAGCCGGACTGGAGATCAACAGCACTGCTGCTTCTTCTGCGCTCCCTGGCCCTGACCTGCCAGGCGTGGAGTGCGGACGTCAGCCCCTGGATCCCTCCACAGCGCGGGCACCCGCCCTGCAGATGCCCGGAGTGCTTGCCTACACTGACGCTGCCGGAGCCTGACTAGGGGAGCCTGCACTGGCGTGGAATGCCCAGTGCTTCAGATGGGGGCAGCCGGGACCTGCGGGGCCCCGACGGTATGTGTCCCTGACTGCACCCTCTTCATGCCCCCTTCTCACTTTCTCTGCAAACCACCCTTGCCAGGGGGCTGCTACCATCGCCATTGTACAGTGCGGGGTTTTGGGGACCGGGGCTCGTCCCATATAACCACCGGGACTCTCTCTCCTGGCCTGGACTCTCCCCTGGCCCTCCAAGACTCGCTAATCCCAAATGGGGGTCCCATTTGGGCCTAGCAGGCTTCTGAGCTCCAGGGGTCTAAATGTGCCTTATGGGCCCCCAATGGGCCTTGATTGCTTACCCTGGCATCCCCCCCATGCCCCTGGGTGTCCGTCCCAGCAGGACTTTCCCGATCAGGCCAGTGCGTCTGCAGGACAGACAGCTCATCTCTCTACCCTGGGTCCTTCAATGGTCTGCCCTGGTGTGGATGGCGCTCATAAGGGGCCCACTGGATCTCCAACTCTCCGCTGCAGCAGGTTTCATTGTGTCCCTCGCCCTCCTGGCTACGTGCTGCTTCATGGTGTGCCCCTTCCACGGGCAAGGGGAGTCGGACGTTACACTCTCGGCTCAGGCGGCTCCTTTGCCAGCTATCGTCCCTCTACCTCTGCTTCCTCCTCCGTTTATAGGGGTGGATGCCTCAGGCTACAGGATGGCGACCCTGTCTCCCTACCGTTGCCTGGCCTGGCAACTCCGCCATCATGTCCTCAGACATGCATCCATTTTATCTACCTTCAAACGTTACCCAGGATCGTTCACTTGTCGCCCCGTTCTGCTCCACCAGTCATCCTGCGTGACAATACTGACCTTCAACAACTCACCGGGAACTGCCTTCAAGGCAGATTATCTCTTCTTTGACCCGACATTACTTGAGGAGTATAGGAAGGAACTTGTCCAGGGTCGTTCAGACCTGCCACAGTGTTCATACGTTGACTCCCTTCAGCAAGTTCAAGCGTCATATTCGGCTACTCTGTCGGCTCTACAGGCGGTAGTACAACAACAAGCCTCCCACTGTTTCACCTGCAGCAAAAAACACCTGGATGATGTAGAGAACAGGGGGGCCGCCAACAAAACCTGCGGATCAGAGGACTTCCTGAACGGTTCCCACATAGGATCTTTATACGTGCTGTCTCCTCAATTATTTATGAAATCCTGCGACCCGTCCCACAGCAACCCATATGAGCTTGATAGGGTTCATAGAGCCCTACGCCCTCCGAATCCAGGACGACTTACGACCTTGGGATGTGATTTTGCCGCGGTGCAACTTATATCTGCTAAAGAAGAATTATGACTCGAGTGCGGATATGGTCGCCTCTCCATCCTACTAGGGCACTCCTCTGCAGATCTACCCGGAATTGTCTCGCCTACTCTTGCAGAGGGCTATGCTGAGGCCGATTCTTGCTGTGCTCAAGGAGAGGCAATATTGCACTACAGATTGGGGTTTTCCCTTGCCCTCATTGCACCGTCAAGGGGAGCGCTTCCTTAACTATACGGTCCCCTGATGATGTTCCTGGCTTTTCTACAGACTTGCAGTGTCTCGGCTGGGTCCCTACGGAATGGCCTCCTCTCTCCTCCCAAAGGTGTGGGAGGCCCAAGATGGGTCCTTGCTGGGCCTCGGTCTCTTGGGACTCGGGGCCTACCCCCCAGGAAGGACCCGGATAGGCGGGGCTCGAGTCGCTAAAACATACTTGGTTCGGTCCCTCCCTTGCCCTGGAATGTGGATGGGTGCACCTGACCTTGCCATTAGTAACTCCTTGCTACGATGTCTGATTGAGGTTTCCCTTGTGATGTGGGGTGGGGACTGTGGTACTCCGTATGGGGGTTCCCCACTCTACCTTTCGTTATGCTAAGCTGACGCTTCTGTCTGGGTTCATGCTGTGTAATTTCATCTGGTTACCATTTGTTACATGTTTTTTTATCTTTTGTATATATTAGCCTGGTTTTTCCTTTTCAGGATAAATGTTTTTTTTTTTACAGGAGCTCGTTTTCTGCACCCAACCTCTGTCTTCTGCGTTCCCACGTAGTTTGGGACCCCTCTTGGCCGCTTTTTGGTCTCGAGGGTCTCCGGTTTTTGATGCTAGGATGTTTTTTTTGCAGAGGTTCTTTCCCTCTGCCTTATTTGTTCTGATTATTTGTCAGTTTTGCCTTTTTCTTCATCTATTTTTTACTTTTTTCCTCTCTCTCTATCCTTTCCTCCCCCTCTTCCTCCGTCGGGCACTGGGTGTTGGGCAGGCGCACATATCTATTCCCCCTTGGATATATGGGGGACCTTAATATAGCCTACTTTTAATGCCAAGGGCTATAACGTCCCTATGAAAACGTTCCTAGATTTCTTTACACATTTTCACAGGAATACGAGCTTCATATAGTGTGTTTCCAAGAGACTCACTTTAAAACCTCACAGGTCCCAGGCCTTTAAATAGATATTATATTCAATTGGAATAGTGCTAAACTTACTCCGATGCTAATAAGAGCAGAGGGGTAGCCCATTGACCTTCACAAGTCCTGGTCAAATCAGGTTTTGGACGTATCATGGACCCGGAAGCCAGATATGTTCCTGTTCTTGTCAATTAAACGGTCATATGCTTACTGTAGCCATTGTCTATGCCCCCAACAGGGCCAGGTGTCATTTCTGCTTGTCGATCCTTGTATACTGGAGACTCGGGGGGAGGAAGGGAATATTTTCTTTTGTGGGTATTTCAATTCGACGGCTAGATCCCACACTGATAATTCTTCGGGCCGTTCGTACCTCCCCTACTCTTGCTATTAAACGAGTGAAGAAGGCTCTTCTTCGCTTTCTAGCTTAGCGACTTGCTGCGTCTCCAACACCCTTTGGATAGGGATTATGCTTATTACAGCCGGTATGACCCCATAAATACATATAGGTCGTTATTGACTATCTTCCTTGTTCAAAACGGCTCCCTCTCATGGCTGCGGCAAACTTCTATTGGTAATGTGGATTTTGGTCGGATCACGACCCCTGCTTTATGCTTCATTTTGTCTCCCATCCTCGGCCACTAAACACAGGACCTGGAGACTTAATGAATCTCTATTGACGGATCTGGTTTGTCGTGGCACGACCTTCACCAGACCATTCAACCACTTTGTCGCAGCAGACCCATGATGGGGACCCGAATGCGCCCCTACGATAAAATGGGAAGCATGAAGTGCGTCATGAGGGAGTCCTCATTAGCACGGGAGTCGTCTGAAGAAGGAAGGGCGCGGCTGTCGCTAAGGCTTTGCAAAAGTGTTATATCTCTGTGAGGACTTCTCATAAGCAAGCTCTCTCCCATCTGTTCTTCAGGGAGCTAATGGTGGCCCCGGCTGGAGGTGAGTCGCCTCTGTTGAGGCTTCATGGGGCAGGCTGCTGGCAAGTGGTGCCGCAGCAGGGTTTTACGAGTTCGGGGAACAAGAGTGGGGTTCTTCCTCGGCTAGGGACATCTAGGGATCAGATGGCCTCCTCGTTTTGTCCAGTGCATTAGAAATCCTACAGGTAACCTGGTCCATAACCACATCTGAAATTGCTCGGGAGTTCAACCTGTATTATTCAAAGCTCTATCAGTTGTCACGGAACTCCCACGCTAGCTTCAGCTGACAAGCTCCTCCTTCCCCGTTACAAAAATTACCAGCTGGCTTTGTCACAATCTTTGGAAGCCCCTTTCTCACTTGCTGAAAAATAAATTGGTAATGAGGGTTCTTCCAGGTGAGAAGAGCCCTGGTCAGGATGGACTCTCCGCTCAATTTTTAAGACTTTACTGCCGTCCCTTTCCCCGATCCTACTTACCACTTTTAATGCCATCTCTTCTACCACTCGATCCCACAAACCCTTTCTGAAAGCACATTTTGCCGTGATTTCCAAAAAGGAAGGACCCAGTTATGTGGGAACTACAGGCCCATTTCCCTCTGAATGTGGCCTGAAGATATATGCTATAATTGCTGGCGAAACCGTCTTAATTCCTCTTTTGTCCACATTTGATACACCCGGACCAGGTTGGCCTTGATCCCGGTATGGGCAGCTCGGGACTAACACATGCTCAAGGACCTTGGATTGTAATTCATTTTGCTTGTTCCCAGGGGGTAACCCTTGATGATCCTGTCGCTTGACGATGAGAAGCTTTCGACAGGATTCTCTGGGACGCATTAATCGTCCCATCTTGCGCGTGTTGGGACTGGGCCCCCTCTTTTCAGCCAAGGTCATGGCTCTTATGATACTCTTCCGCCAGGGTGCGCATTATGGAACATTATCTGTCACCCTTTTCCATAGTAACGGTTACCAGACAGGGATGCCGATTGTAACCCGTTGCTCTATGTACTGGTCATGGAAGCATCTTATGGAGTCCATTCGTCCAACCCAGTCATCAGGGGTTATCACGGATCGGCGGTCGTGAACTTAAATGTTCGCTTTTGCGGACGAACCTCCTGATATATAATCACAAAACCCTCCTACTTCTCTCCCTTCCTTGATGTCCGAGTTGGGCGTTTGAGTGTTTGGTCCGGTTACAAAATCAAACAGATGCGAATCGGAAGCCCTTAACATTTTCAGTTGATCCTGCCATTAATCAATGCCTTAAGGGGAAATTTCTTTATCTTGGCGGCACGGGTATCTTCTACTTGGGGTGTCTTTATCCAGTTGACATATCCAGGCTATTTGAGACGAACTTCTCACCCGTGATTATCCAGATCTCCCATCTACTTCGGGCCTGGTCCAATCGGGATTCTCCTGGTTCGGTAGTAATGATATTCTTGAAGATGTCTATCTTCGAAGATCCTGTATCTTCTTCAAGACGATTCCCATCTTTGATTCCACAAGACCTTCTGGATCAGAGTCAGGTATCTTTCAGTGACTTCATCTGGCTTTCCCGCCGCCTTAGAATTCGACGAGATTTGTTAGCCAGAACCCAAAACGATGGTGGTGTGGGACTTCACGACTGTCGGCTCTATTATTTGGCTGCGGCCGCTATTCTAGGTTCGTTGGACTTTATTCACACTTCTCAAGGGAAACTCTGGGTTCCACATTGCTCAATCCCTGTTGCCCTGGTGCCTTGTGTCATCTACCATGGGCTCTGAGGCAGGCACTTTTCGGAAAAACCGAATGGCATGTCTTTTAGTACGACCCATTACCTTGCAGATTATCCGTAAGGCTAAACCACTCCTGTGGTCTGTTGGACCTGAATGGCCCTTTGTTCCCAGTTTCCGACAACCATTTGTTCCCAGACAGGCTAACCCGTAGGTTCTTAGCAGCTCCCAAAAAAAAAAAAATTATAAACGGCGGTTCACTCCTCTCTTCCCACATCCACGTCGGAGGTGCTTTTACTCCCCCTCTCTGTCCTTTAAGGGGACAGGTTCCTTTTACACCTAGGCAGCTTATTTGGAGTATGTTCAACTGATAGGCATTTCTTTCTATGGTTCATAAAAAGACCAACTATGGAGGAGGTGCCCTAACGCCGAGGTGGAGTGCCTCTGTCTCTCCTCTTCTGTCCCTAGGCATCTGATTTCTAGGTTTCTATCTGTGGCTTCTCTCTCCGCTACCAACCTCTGCCCTCTTTTTTGTGCTGCCTGGAGAGAGAGCTACAGAAGACTTTCACTAGGGATCAATGGGGGAAATGTTTTCACATCACTCACAGGCAGTGAATTGCTAGCAAGTCCAAGAGACCTTGTTACAGATTCTCTCCAGTTGGTATTGGGTCCCGGTGCTCCTCACAAATGGTTCCCATCTGTCCCAGATACATGTTGGCGCGCAACCGGGTGCCTGGAACATGGTGCATATATGGTGGGGTTGTGTGGCCCTCCGGACGCTTTTGGAAACTGTCCTTCAGGCTATATCTTGACTGCACGGGGAGTCTCGGTTCACGGACTCTCCGAAGCCATATTATTATTTGTTTTCACTTCCCCCAAACTAAATATAAAAATCTTTACTCAAAACAACCTTTTACAGGCTGCAAAACTGTTATCCCAGACACTGGCGTCCTCAAACTTCTCCCTCCCTCCGTTGGTGAAATGGATAGAGGAGGTCTCCTTTCTTTTCAGGATGGCGAGTTGATAAATAACGCTCTCCCAGGATGCCTTTAGATTTTCTCATGTCTGGAGAACCCTTGGGTCCTATATTCAATCATACCAGCTTTTAGGGCCCTATCGGGCTAATTGTTTTGTAGGGTTGGGTCCATGCCCTTGGGCGTACATCGTCTTCTCCTCATTTGCTGGCCCTTTTTCTACTTTACCTCGATGCTCTCCCAGGGGTTCGATGGACTGTAGAGTTTCTTCCCCTGCCTCACCCCCCCCCTTTGTTTTTTTTTTTTTTTTTTCTTTCTCCTTTCCTCTTTTTTCTTCTCTGTTTTCTTTTCTGAAGCAGTCAATTTTATTCTCACAATCTCACATGCTCCTTGATACGTGTGTTTTATTTGCACTTATTTTCTTATCATGGGAAACTGCTTCTTGTCGGACTAGGTCTCTATCAATCTGTGTCAATTTGGATTTATGAGTGCTCACATGCTCTCTGCTGATGTATGCGTTTAATCTGTCCCTCGGTTTTTTCTTCGTGGGACCACGTGTGCTGACCGTGTCAGTTCATCCACTGTATTTCATTATGGGATCGTGACTGCGATTCTTTGTTTTCATTAGTATCATTGTTATACAGACATGTTTCTGTAATAAACGTTGAGGTTATGTTTAAGTTTCTGTGCTTTATGAAGAAATGTTTAATAAACTTTAAATTTAAAAAAAAAAAAAAAAAAAAAAAAAAATAGAGTTGGGCGAAATTTCCCGAATTCGTTTTCGGTTTCACTTCGCCGAATTTCTCGGCAAAAAAATAACTTTCTTTACGACGGATTACTTCGCAAAATCACGTTAAAAAAAGCTATTCCAGGCTGCACGAGCCTGCAGGGGTGCTGTAGAACGTTGTGCCATGCTTAAATAGCATATGAGGGAGCTTTGTTTGGTCTTATACACATGTTGTGTTTTAGTTAAGACACGCACATGACTGCCGCCGCTCTTAGAATCGCTTCACTCTAAAATTCCTGGGCACTAAGAGGCAAAAACCTGACAAAAAACTCAAGCGGAGGGATGTTAGCCTGAAAAATTCATGCCGCAAAGCTGGGAAAAAAAACAAGCTGAGAGCTAGTGGCAACTTTAGTGACTGAGTGTGGAGGTGACGGCGCTCAGCACAACAGAAAAATGAGGTAAGGCTGCAGTGGAGCCACAATGACATTCTGGAAGGGTGGCAAAAACAGGAATAGGTAACAGAGTGGCACAACTGGACAGTGTGGAGGTCTCGGCAGCATAGCTGCATGATGGTCAGACAGTTGGCACAATGGACACCAGTGTGTAGGTCACGGCATCCAGCCACAGCAGCTGCATGAGGTCAAACAGTGGCAACCAATGGTACAGTTGTGTAGGTCACAGCGCAGCCACAGCACGCAGCATGAGGTCAAGAAGTGGCACAATGACACAAGTTGTTAGGTTCTCGGCAGCAGCCACAGCAGCAGAATGAGGATCAGGACAGTGGCACTCAATGACACAGTGTGTAGGTCACGGGACCAGCTGCAGCATGACCTTGAGGTCAGGCAGTGGCACAATCAGACATTCTGGATGTCGGCAGAAGGAGAAAACATGGAATAGGCCACAGAGTGGGACAAATGATACAGTGTGTAGGTCAAGGCAGCAGCCTCAGCAAGCAGCATGAGCTCAGACGAGTGGCACAATGACACAGTTGGAGGTCACGGGCAGCAGCCCATGCCAGCAGCTTGACGGGTCCAGACAGTGGCATAATCACATTCTTGAGGGTGGCAAAAGAACATGGAGTAGGCCACAGAGTGGGACAATGGACACAGGTGTGTTTGTAGGTCACGGCAGCAGCCCACAGGAACAGCATGAGGTCAGACAGTGGCACAATCACATTTGAGGTGGCAAAAACAGGAGTAGGCCTCAGAGTGGGACAATGAACACAGTTGTGGTAAGGTCACCGGGCAGCAGCCACAGGCAGCAGCATGAGGTCAGACAGTGCACAATGACACAGTGTGTAGGTCACCGGGAAGCAGCAGCATCGAAGTCATGGACAGTGGCACAATGACATTCTGGAGGTGGCAAAAAAAGGAGTAGGCCACAGTGTGGGCGACAATTGTACCAGTGTGTAGGTCACGGCAGCAGCCACAGGAGCGCTATGGGTCAAGACAGTGGCAACAATCACCATTCTGGAAGGGTGGCAAAAACAGGAGTAGGCCCACAGAGTGGGGGACAATGACACCGTGTGTAGTAGTCACGCAGCAGCCACAGGATCAGGCATATTGGAGGTCAGACATGGCACAATGACACAGTGTGTAGAAGGTCACGGCAGCAGTCAGCATGAGGTCAGGCAGTGGCAACAATAAATTCTGGACGGTGGCAAAAACAGGAGTTAGGCCACAGAGGTGGGACAATGACACCAGTGTGTTAGGTCACGCGCGCAGCCACAGCCGCAGCATGAGGTAGACAGTGGCACAATGACACCAGGTGGTGGTCAATGGCTAGCAGCCACAGCGCAGCATGAGGTCGACTGCCAATGGCATTCTGGAGGGTGGGGCAAAAACAGGAGAGTAAGAGTAGGCCAACAGAGGTGGGGACAATGAACAGTGTGGAGGTCACGGTAGCGCCACAGCAGCAGCATGAGGTCAGACAAGTGCACAATGACACAGTGTGGAGGTGGGTGGCGAATACCAGTACCTGGTTAAAGATGGTTGTTGGCAGATGGAGAAAACTGTCAGCAGATGTGTTGGCATCAGGTGGTGGCGGCATCAGAATAAGTGGCTGAGGCAGGTAGTTTGAACCAGACTCATTTTCTCACACGTTTGGTGTGAGGCATTCATGGCTGATGTCGTCTGACGGACCTAAGGCATTGGTGTGTGGAAATCCTTGGCCGATCCCGCCTGATTCATCTTGACAAAGGTCAAGTCGTTCCACATTTTCCCGTGGACAAGCGGGTTCTTGCTTGGGCATAACGATGGCCCGCCCCGCGCCGCACTGACAAACGCCGCTCTTGATGCCACACTACTGGCCGGGCAGGACAGCTTCTCCCCTGCAAACATCGGCAAGTTTCGCGGCCACACATCCAGATTGGCCTGCCAGTAGTCCAGCGGAATCTCTACTGGTGGTGGCCAGAGTGCAGTCCAAGTAGGCCACCACCTGTTGGTTCACGGTGACTGCCCTCTCAGGTCCTGCTGCTGTCTGGAGATACCTCTTACCCTCCTCAAAGGCGGTGTGAAGGAAGCTGCTCATCAGTGACTCCAGACTTCGGATCCTGATGATGGAAGCTGGTACTGCTCATACCCCCCCCACCCTACCCCCGCAGCCGCGGCAGTAGTACGTGAGCGTGAGGAACCCCCCCGACAGGACCTGCAGAGGAGGGAAGATGCCGACATAGGCAGCGGCAAGACTGATTACGGAGGATTTCCCTATAGTATTTGAGTCTGTCCTCCCTCTCAATAGTGAGAAAAAAAAGGCTACCATTTTGACGGGGTTAGCGAGGGTCCAAATAGGGGGTGGAGAGCCAGAAGTCATCCCTCTGCCGGTTTGCTGACTATTCGGCTGTCACTAGCCAGGCAAATAAGCATGTGGGTCATCTGCACAAGTGACTCCGAGGGGCTCCTCCTCCATTTCCACTGTATTACTGCCACGGTGCTTGGGGGTATCTGCCTCGTCTTCCTTCATCTCCCAATCCACCTCCTCAGATGCTCATGCTACTCCTCTCTTGTCACCTGGTAGAAATCCACTCACTTCTACCAGGACAATGCTTCTCTGCATCCCAATGTCCTCTCATCCTCCTCCATTTCAGTCCCCACCAGGACCTCCAGGTGGGACACGAGATGTAGTCGCCCATGTCTCCAGTCCCTGCCCAGACAAGCTTTTTCAGCATCTGTTCCAGGGACATGAAGCAGTGGATTGAGTTATTCATCCCGTAGTCCTGGGATCTGACAAATAACGTCGCCTCCTCGTATGGGCCTCACTAACGGCAGGTGGTCACGCATGAGCTGCCACTGGCTGGACATCAAGTTTAACAGGGAGGACTTCTGTCTGCCTGGATCATCAAAAAATGTTAATTGCCTTTTCTTGTTCAGTGACCAGTCGGTCAACATGTGCAGGCTAGAATTCCAACGGGTGGAAGGAAACATCGCATATCAAGTGTGTTGGGGGAGGGCCGTTCTGCCGCTGCAACTCGAGGAGGTGTGTGTTCCTGGCATTGTTCGGATATGGATAAAGGTGCATGCACAGTTTCCTGGCCATTTTCAGGAATCTGATGAAGGATCCGGTGGAAGATTTCAGGAACTTTTACAACAAGATTGAACACGTGCGCCATGCGGGCAATGGGACCATCTCCTCCTCGGTGCTGGTGCAGCGCGGACCCTGTTCCTTCCCATTGTCCGTCACCATGGTTCCGATTTGCCAGTTGGGCGGTGAAAAGCCACACATCGTTTTCTGCTGCATGACGCGGAGCTGTTCCTCCCCTGTGTGACTTCGTTCGCCGAGGCAAGCAGGTGTGACTGCGTGATACGCTGTATGCCCTACACATGTGGTTTGATGGAGCGAGTACTTGTGGAGCTGAGATAGTGGTAGGTGGGGTGGAGGGAGGGGGGAGGCGGACATTGCGCAGGAGCTGCAGCTTTGACAAGTGGAGGAGGAAAGCGGCTGTCTCCTGGTCCAAGTTGTTGGTTGCCTGGGCCCGGAAGCACATTCACCCAGTGGGCGTAAAGGACTTGTACTGCCTGACCGAGTTACAGCTCCAGACGGGTCCGCGCTGCCGTGCACCTTGGAACAAACCGATAAGCTTAAGGACTGGCCACCTCTGTTCTACATATTTGAAGTGTGGTACTGCCTTTTTGGAAAAGAATTACGGATTGGAACTCATACCATATACGGCTCGGCACAAGCATTAGTTCTCTGGAACGGGCTTGGGACCGACCATTTGGAAAGGGAGGGACTGCAGTACCAACAACTTGGACAGGAGCACGGTCACTGCTGCACCTTTAGGATGGTTTGGACGCATACTGTTGTTTCTTTGCAATCGCCTCGAGCTGAACAAGATTGCTGGCGCCTTTATGAGTAGCGAGGAGCAGGAGCTCTGGCCGGGAGATGTAATGTCAAAGAGAAACTGCTCCTTCTGCAGAGGTAGTGGAGCTTGATTGGCTGCAATGGCATGCGTACCATCTGGGCGCTGCTGCTGTGTGTTGCTGCGACGGCCAAGGATGGACCACCACATCTGAGCCACGTTTTCCCAGGCCACCGGATGGTGACGCTGCATGTGTTGACGCAGGGCCGTGGTGACCAACGTTAGCTCCCCTGGCCATGCTTCACTTTTGCTTACAGATTTCTAAATATACCATATCGGCTCCTCGGGTGTCCTTAGCAAGAACTTGCCACACCGCCGAGTTATGGATTTTACCGCCATAACGTCCAGCCTGAGTGACTTCTGCCGCCGCTGCCTTGCTGAGCCCCTGTTGCCGGGTACTTTGTTGGACCTGCGAAGCAGGTTTTTTACCACCGTGGCCGCTTGGCTCCCCTGACACTCACATGTAGCTATCCTGCTGACTAATGGGGCCTACACGACCCACTGGCAGGCTGTGCCGCTGCTTGACGCGCAAGCTGACGGCCCTCTTCTCCTAAGTCGATGTTGAAGCCCTTGCCTCACCCGCTCCAAGTGCGATCGGCTATATCATAATCCTATTTGTGTGTCCATCGTCACTGCTGTCCTCATCACGGTCTTGGTTATATGCAGAGGCTGACCCCTCAGACAACATGACCTCCCATTGCACTTGTCAATCTTCCTATACTTTGCCAGCCTACTGCAAGGGAAAGCAGGGGATATTACCCCATTTCTTCGCTGCCAAGAGAGCTTGCTGAATGCCCCCTCCTCAATTGTTCATCCCTCGCTTATATAGTGGCGCATGAGACCAGGACACATAGTAGATCTCTGGATGAGGGAACGGATGGGACAGAGGTCGGGTTTTGGGGACAGGTGAGGCCGCTGACCAGCTCCCGGGCCAATGGCATGTATGGGTTGCGTTCTGAAAGTTCCCACCGTCTCTGGCTGGGGTTGTCTGATGTCATCTGGGAGGATGTGGATGACCTAGTCCAACCATTCAAGAACCGTGGGGTTGCTGCAAACAAACACACCGGCCGATAGTGACCAGCGGCAGTTGTCGGCCTCACCGAGTGACCCCTGCTGCGAAGTTCCCCTTGCTGTGCTGCAACCTGGGCCGGGAATGTTTGTGCCTCTGCCAACTTGCAGGTGAAGAGCCTGCCACCTTCTGTTGGACATTATGTTTGTTCTATATGTTCAAGACACTGTTTGATGAAGATATCTGTATATGATAAAAATACACCCTGTATTTGACGCCAAATGAACCACACTATGAAGTTGGGTAACCTTGGATAAATTTGCGGCTCCACAAATGGTCAGGAAAATAATTTACTTGTATGTGACGTTTTAAAAAACTCTGTGTATTTTAATGAATATAAAAGCAACAAACAGGCTTAATTAACCCTTCGGATATGAATTATGCTACCAGAATTTCTTTTGTGGGCGTGTGATAGAAAACAAAGTTTCTTTTACTGAGTACAACTGCAGAACCAACGCTTAATTAACCCCTGATGTAATATTGCCAATAAGTATGAGCAGCCGGAAATCTTCTAGGCTTGTAGCGTGTTACAATTGCGTGTTTTCTACGTTACACAACAAGAGAAAAAATTGTATTAAACACTTCACTTGTGAATTATGCTTACTGGAAAATTGTATTTTTTGGCGGTTTTGAAAATAGACGGTTTCTTGGAGTCCAACAGCAGAGAACAAACGCTTAATTAACCCCCGGATGTAATCTATCGCATAGTATTGAGCAGACGGAAACTTCTAGCTGTGTAGCGTGTTACCAATTGCGCGTTTTCTAACGCTTACACAAACAAGAGAAAAAATTGTAATTAACCTTCGCTTGTGAATTTATGCTAACAGGAAAATTTATTTTTTGGCGGTTGAAAAGACGGTTTCTTGGAGTCACAACCAGGCAGCAGAACAACACTTAATTAACCCCCTGGATGTAAAATTGTGCAAAAGAATTGAGCAGCCGGAAAATACTAGCTTTGTTGAGTGTTACATTGCAGTGTTTTTCGCTACACAACAAGAGAAAAAAAATTGTAATTAACCTTCGCTTGGTGAATTATGCTACAGGAAACTTGTATTTTTTGGCGGTTGCAAAAAGGACGGTTTTTTGGGAGTCACAACAGCAGCAGACAACGCTTAATTAACCCTGGATGTAATTGCGCAAAAGAATTGAGCAGCCGGGGAAAATACTTGCTTTGTAGCTTGTTTACAATTGCGTGTTTTCTACGCTTCACAACAAGAAGGAAAAAATTTGTAATTAAACGTTCGCATATGAATTATCACGGAAATTGTAATTTTTGGCAGTGAAAAAGACGGTTTTTTTTTGTCACCCAGCAGAAAACAAGAAATTTCCCCCTGGATGTAAATTCGCGAAAGAATTGAGGCAGCCACAAACTACTAGCTTTTAGCTTTTACAATTGCGTTTTTCACGCTACACAAAAAAGAAAAAAATTGTAATTAAAAACCTTTCTTTTGTGAATTAGGGGTACGGGAAAAAATTGTAATTTTTGGGGTAAAAAAGGGGTTTATTTTTGCACCACAGCAGAAAAAAAACGCTTAATAAACCCCGGGGATGTAAATTGCGCAAAAGAATTGACAGCCACAAACTACTATTTTTGAGTTGTTAAAATTACGTTTTTTCAAACGCACACAAAAAGGAAAAATTTGAAATTTAACCTTCGCTTGTAAATTTGGTACGGAAAATTGTTTTTTTTTGGCGGGAAAAAACGGTTTCTTGGAGTCCCCACAGCAGCAGAACCGCTTAATTAACCCCTGGATGAAAATTTGCGCAAAATAATTGAGCCCACAAAACTAGCTTGTAGGGGTTTTACAATGAGTGTTTTCTAGCTACACAAAAAGGAAAAAATTGTAATTAACCTTCGCTTTAAATTATGGTACAGGAAAATTGTTTTTTTTGGCGGTGAAAAAGACGGTTTATTTTTGTCCCCACAGCAGAAAAACAACGTTTAAATTAACCCCGGGAAATGTAAATTGCGCGAAAAATTGAGCGCCACAAACTATAACTTTGTAGCGTGTTACAATTGCGTTTTTCTACGCTACACAACAAGAGAAAAAATTGAAATTAACCTTTTGTTTGTGAATTAGCAAGGAAAAATTGTAATTTTTGGTGGGAAAAAGACGTTTTCTTGGAGTCACCAGAAAAAAGAAACAACGCTTAGTTAATCGTGGTTTAAAATTGCGCAAAAGAATTGAGCAGCCCAAATACTAGCCTTTGTACGTGTTAAAATTGCGTATTTTCTACGCTACAAACAAAGAAAAAATTGTAATTAACGTTCGTTATAAATTATCACGGGGAAAATTGTAATTTTTTGGGGGGTGAAAAAGAGGTTTTTTTTTGTCACCACGCAGAAAAAAACGTTTAATTAACCCCGGAGTAATTGCGCGAAAGAATTGAGCCCCCCCAAAAACATAACTTTGTAGCGTTTTACAATTTGTTTTTCTACGTACAAAAAAGAGAAAAAATTGTAATTAAACCTTCGCTTGTGAATTAGGGGTACAGGAAAATTGTTTTTTGGGGGGTGAAAAAGACGGTTTTTTTGGATCCCCACGCAGAAAAAACATTTAATTTAAACCCCCGGGTTTGTAAATTGCGCAAAAGAATTGACCCACCACAAACTACAAGCTTTGTAGCGTGTTACAATTGCGTTTTTTCCCTACGTACACAACAAGAAAAAAAATTGTAATTAACCTTCGCTTGTGAATTAGGGGCTACGGAAAATTGAATTTTTGGGGGTGAAAAAGAGGGATTATTTTTGTCCCCCCACACAGAAAAAAAAACGCTTAATTAAACCCCTGATGTAAATTGTGAAAAAGTTTGAGCAACCAAAATACTAGCTTTGTAGCATGTTACAATTGCGTGTTTTCTACGCTACCGCAAGAGAAAAAATTGTAATTTAAACCTTCGCTTGGAATTATGCTAAGGAAAATTGTAATTTTTGGGGGGTGAAAAAAAAGGTTTATTTTTGTCACCACGCAAAAAAACACGTTTAAATTAACCCCTGGTGAAAAATTGCGAAAAAGAATTGGCGCCACAAACTACTACTTGTATGTTTTACAATTGTGTTTTTCTAAACCGAAAAAAGGGGGGGGGGGGGGGAAAAAATTGTTAATTAAACCTTCTTTTGTAAATTTATGGTACAGGAAAATTGCAATTTTGGCGGTGAAAAAGGGTTTCTTGGAGTCACCACAGCAGCAAAAACAACGCTTAATTAACCCCGGATGAAAAAGGGCGAAAAGAATTGAGCAGCCACAAACTACTAGCTTGTAGCGTGTTAAAATTTGGGTGTTTTCTACGCTACAAACAAAAAAAAATTTGAAATTTAACCCTTTTTCGCTTGGAATTTGTACAGGAAAAATTGAAATTTTTTGGCGGTAAAAAAGACGGATTATTTTTGTCCCCACAGCAAAAAAAAAAACGCTTAATTAACCCCTGGATGAAAAATTGCGCAAAAGAATTGACCCCAAAACCAAACAACTACTTTTGTACTGTTACAATTGCGTTTTTCTAGCTACACAAAAGAGAAAAAATTTTTAATTAACCCTTTCGCTTGTGAATTTTGCTACAGGAAAATTGAAATTTTTGGCGGTGAAAAAGACGGTTTTTTTTTGTCACCATAGCAAAAAACAACGTTTTTAAACCCCCCGGATGTAAATTGGAAAAGAATTGAGCGCCAAAACTATTAGCTTTGTAGTGTTTACAATTACTTTTTCTCGCTACACAACAAAGAAAAAATTGAATTAACCTTGCTTGTGAATTATGGTACAGGAAAAATTGTAATTTTTGGGGGTGAAAAGAGGGTTTTCTTGGAGTCACCACAGACAAACAACGTTTTAATTAACCCCGGATGTAAATTGCGCAAAATAATTGAGCTCCACAAACTACGTTTGAGGTGTTACAATTGAGTTTTTTTCTACGCTAACAACAAAGAAAAAATTGTAATTACCTTTCGCTTGTAAATTAGGGTACAGGAAAATTGTAATTTTTGGCGGTGAAAAAGACGGTTTATTTTTGCACACAGCAGAAAAAACAAAGCTTTTTAACCCCGGTGTAAATTGCGCAAAAGAATTGGAGCCAAAACTACAGTTTTGTAGCGTTTTAAAATTTGCGTGTTTTCTACGCTACCCAACAAGAAAAAAAGTTTTTTAATTTTCCTTCGCTTTGAATTATGCTAAGGAAAATTGTAATTTTTGGTGGGGGAAAAAAGACAGTTTTTGGGGTAAACCACGCAGCAGAAAACGTTATTTGATCGCTGGTTGTAAATTCGCAAAAGAATTTTGAGCAGCCAAAAACTCCCTAGCTTTGTAGCGTTTTACAATTTGCGTATTTTCTACGCTAAAAAACCAAAAAGGGGAAAAAAATTGTAATTTAACGTTCGCTTATGAATTATGCTACAGGAAAATTTGTAATTTTTGGCGGTGAAAAAAGAGGGTTTTTATTTTTGTCACCACATCAGAAAAACAACGCTTAATTAACCCCTGGAATGTAAATTGCGCAAAAGAAATTGAGCACCCAAAAATGAAGTGGTATTTGTATTGTAAAAACGCTGTTTCTTTAAATGAATACAACGGGAAAACTGGCTTAGACCCCCCTTGGTTTATTCAATGTGCTGTGAGCAATAGCATTAAAATGTATATGCAGCTGCAGGGGGACGCACACTGGACTTCAGATCCAATACCCCAAAAAAATCAGAAATAGAACATTAAGAGAAGCAGTCTCTGAGAAAAGGGCTGAGACACCCCACAAAAATCGCTGTATAAAAATCAGTTCTTCAGTAAGAGCTATCACAATCAGCCGCGGCAGCACCTTCCCTGATCAGTACAGTGGAGGAGTGTGAGCCCCCAGCGTCGCACCCGGCTTAAAATAGTGCGGTGACGTCACAGAATCCCGCCGGTCTCTGATTGGCTTCATCTCTGCACATGTCATGCAGGCTATGCCCTTCTTCCTCCCAGAGTGCTTTGCCCCATGTAGCGCCATGTGCTCGCAGCCATTTTATCAATCAAAAGCACACTTCGTTCACCCAGAGTCCCCCAAACTTCGACTTCGTTCAGAACCGAAGTTTTCCTGAAATTCTAAACGAATTCCACTTCGTTAGAATCAATTCGCCTATCTCTAGTTGAGACCATAACTCTATCGAAAATATCACCCAACATAATGCTAAAATAAAACAAAGTTATGCAGATAATTAATTCAGATAAAGCAAGTGCATACATATAACAATCAGAAAGAGCTGCTGAAAGCCGGAAATCACTTTCTACTTTGAGGATAGGAACTTCTACTTTATACACAATGGCTCATGTACTTTATACACAATGTACCAGAAAAAAAGAAAAGGGGACCCTCATCCGGTTCCCAAAGGAGCAGCTCTTTCTGGCATGTGTAAAGAGCAGTATGGAATATATACTGCACTATACTGTACAGAGGTCCTACTGGACCGCCAATCAGTGCATACACTTGATGTTTACAGGGGTTTTTTGAAGCAAGATGTTCATAATAGTTGGCTGGATCAACATCTGAAAAATGTTCCTGGGAAAGTCCATTGTATTTTGAAATATTGTATTCTATGGCCATTGTAACTTTAGGGACCGCTGTAAAGAAATAAAATTATAAAGCAGTCAACCCCCTTTATTGTTGAAAGATATAAACTTTCTCATTTTAATCACAATGTAGTTTTATCTACATTTGTGCCTTTAAATGTAATTTTTGCCAATTTAAATTGTCTCCTGTTGCTCCATTGGGATTTGAGGATTGAAGCATAGACCCTGATATTTTTGTTTTTTCTTTATTTTAATTATTCCTTAAATCTTTTAAGTCTGCCCAAAATTAATGTACTTTAGCCAAATATACTTCATCCAAAAAATACAAAAAATCCAATGAATTTATGGAAAGGAAATTCCTCCTAATTTGTTATACACATAAGTAACTAGTGGTTTATAATCTTATAAACCATGGTGAAACCTTATTTTATGCATATTAATTTCCTAAAAGACTTAAAACAATATGGTTGTTGTAATAACTCTAAGCGCCTGATTCTTAGTCAAGGCTTCTTTGAAGTAGTCTTAAGCACACACGGAGGGCACGACCTTTAGATTAAGATGCTGAAGAAACAATTCGCTGTTGCATTACTATAATTAATTTGCAAAAAGTGGAAAGAAACTATGGGGTTAAAAAGTGTTTGCCGGGTTTTTAAAAAACTAATATGTATTTATTTCAAACACAGGGATAACAAGGTCTTTTCAAAGGTGTGTAGACTGTGAGAGGGTGGAGGGTTGATCTTTTTTAAGCTTTCTTTAATCTAATATAAATATTCCTTAAAGTTATTGATTAATATAAAACTCTACAACAGTTTAGTTTTATCTGAAATGCAAGGCTGTCTTATCCATTGGGCACACTAGGAAGTTGCCTGGAAGACAAAAGATTATTTAGCAAAGGGGGTTGCTGGGGCTAAAACAACTAGGGGTCGGGCCCTGTGTTATTTCTTTGCTCGTAGAAACTGGCTTCACACAGCATTTTTCATGCCACATCATGAACTGTGACATGTATTTTTACAGAAATAAAAATGTATGTTCCTGTCATTAATTTTTTCATGGATTTAACATAGATACTGTCCATCACCTCAGCAGTACACTGTGTAATGAAATTCAGCACTGACAATGTACGTACTCACCTACGTTTGATAGTATAATACCCCAAATAATATCAATATTGCCGAATAATACACCTATACATGGAGCAAATATACCATAAGTATGATTGTTACTAAAGAAACTCCTATAATACCAGGACTCAATAATATTACTACTTAAGGACCAAATAATACTGCCAGACCATGACCAAATACGACAACCACACGTGACTACCAGTTGTACACAGATGCTCTGCAGACATATAAATGAGTGCAGTGCGTTACATCCAATGACTCACAGGTGATTTCTCCTCTGATGAGAGTTGTTCTCTTTTCTTTTTCTTCTCCATCTGTCCCAGACTGCCATCATGACTTCTGTAGATTTTACCACACAAATATTTTAGATTCCTCACTTTTCTAGAACCTATATAGTTACCTACTTACCAGGTGAGTTTATATATTTCATTACCTAATGGGGTTATACATATGCATGTGATCCTCACCCCACATCAACACCTCTTTCCTAGATAGAAAA
The DNA here is from genome assembly GCA_025379985.1 of Phyllomedusa bahiana. Classification (NCBI taxonomy): domain Eukaryota; kingdom Metazoa; phylum Chordata; class Amphibia; order Anura; family Hylidae; genus Phyllomedusa; species Phyllomedusa bahiana. The sequence continues at coordinate 8,396 of JAODAL010004645.1, read as the reverse complement.
TCCAGTGCTACTGGGGGATGGGGAGTTCCTGTTAAAAGATCCCATTTAGTTGGGAAGAATAACCCGCCAATAGGTAGTAGGAGTAATACTAGCTCTCCTCAGTAATAAGTAGGCGTATATGGCCCCTTGTTAGGTAGGTATAATAAATCCCATTATTTAGTATGTAGTATATACAGTTGAAAGCATAAGTTTACATACACAATATAAACAATAACATACATGCATGTTTTCTCACTATCCTGACATGAAATTAGCATAAACCATACCCATTTAGATCAAATAGGATTACCAAAATTATTTACATTTGCCAAATGCCAGAATAATAGAGATAATATTTTAAGCATTTTTATTACTTTTCTGCAAAGTCAAAAAGTATTACATACACTAGGCTTACTATGCCTTAAACAATTTGCGATAGCCCCATATATATTCATGTCTTTGAAAAGCCTTCTGAAAGGCTTATCGGCAACATCTGAAGTTAGAGACCACACATGTGGATGTATTTTTTTTTACGCACACCAGAAGACACATTGCTTCTGTGTATAACATCATGGAAAGGCTAAAGTAAATCAGCCAAGAAATCAAAATAATTGGGGACTTGAACAAATCCGGATCACCTTGGTGCAATTTCCAGATACCTGAAGTGCCTCATTCTTCTGTACCAAACACTTATATGTAACCATAAGTACAAACAAGGATGTGAAAGTTCAGCCATCATACAGCTCAGGAAGAAAAGCGGGTTCTCTGTGACTCAGAAATGAATGTGCCTTTGGTCCCAACATGTGCATATCAACCCAAGAACATAAGCAACAAGACCTTTGAAGAGCAGCAGAAAGCTTGTAAAGAATTTGTGTCCATTATCCAACATTGAAACAATACTGTATCAACAGTGGGCTGTAAAGGCCACCTTCAGGAGAAGCCATTACTCCAAAAGAAACATCACAAAGCCAGATTATTGTTTGCAAATGCCAGACACATGAACAAAGACCTAGCATTTTTTGAGTCAAAGCCTTATCCAGGTCTTTTTTCAATATGACCATCATTACATTTGGAGAAAAGAGGGAGAAGCTTGGAAGCCTAAGAACACAATTCCAACTGGTGAAACTCAGTGGCAGCATCATGTGTTGGGTTTTTTGTGCTACAGAAGACTGGTCCACTTCACAAAAATAGATGCATCATAGGAAAGAAGATCATGTGGCAATACTGGAATGCAACAGCTTAAGACACATCAGGAAGTTAAGTTGGGTGGAAATGGGTACTGTGCAAATTGGACAATGATCCGAAGCATACAGCCTAAATTTTACAAAGTCTTAAGGAATATCCAGTCAATTTTTGAGTGGGCATCACAAAGCCCCGGATATTGGAAATTATGTCAAAGCTGCAAAGGCAGATGCGACAAGGCGACCTACAAACATGGCTAGTTACATCAGTTCTATCAGGAGGATTGGCCAAAATTTCTAAAAAACGGAAACACCCTATTGTGAGAGCTTGTGTAAGATATCCAAAATGTTTGACCCAAGTCATACAGTTTTTAAAGGGCAATGCTACCAAATACAAATGAAATCATGTAAACTTTTTGACTTTGCAGAAATAAATAATAAAGAACAATGAGCCTTAAAAAAATTCTCTCTCATTAAGCTGCATTTGGCAAATATAAATAATTTTTGGTATCCTAAATTAACTTAAAACGGGTAAGTTTATTCTAATTTTCATTTTATGATATGGAAAAACATTGCATATCTTTTTTATAAAGTATTAGTAAACTTTTTAGGTACCATTGGTATATAGTCACTTACAAGTTCCCTCATAAGTGACTGGTGTAAATGGCCTCATGAAATTCTTTATAAAAGACCCCAACAGTAGATAGGTAGTATAGATATGTAAGGAGAATACACAGAAGCCCACTGCAGGTAGGTATACAGCAACTACAGTAGTTAGGAAGCTACATAGGGCCCCCAGTAAGGTGGGTAAATAGTTTGCCTGGTAGGTCAGTAGTAGGTGTAAAGTATACTTCCATGTAGGAAGGTAGAATATATAGGCCTATAATAGGTGGTAAGGTATTGTAGAAAGTTGGTAGTATAATGGTCCCCCAAAAGTAGGAGGTGATTGGTCCCTCAGGTAGTCTGTAAATATACTGGTCCCCTAGTAAATTGGTAGTCTGTGTATAAACCCTGTCTATAATATTCAATAGGTATATAATTCCCCAGTAAATTGGTAGTTATAAAATATTCCCCAATATGTTGGTAGTTTATATAGTGCCCCTCATATTAGGTAGATATATATGTCCCCTCAGTTATTGGAGTTATATAGGACCTCCAGTATGTGGTTAAAAGGTATGACCCCCCATAGGGTTGGTAGCTACATTGAGTCTCCCAGTATGTAGGTAGGTATATATGTTCCCTATAGGCTATACCTACAGGAGACATATTCTACTACCTACATACTATATTTAGGGAAAATAAATATAAGTCCCCCGTTAGTTAGGTTTATAAATATTTAGAGCCCCCCAGTATGTAGGTAGGATTATATGTCTCTCCAGAAGATTATAGGGCTCCCAGAATGTCGGTAGGAATATATGTCCCTACAGTATGTTATAGGACCCCCCAGTACATAGGTAGGTATATATGTCTAACCAGTAGGTTATAGGTATATAGGACCCCAGTATGTAGGTAGGTATATGTCTTTCCAGTAGGTTATAGGTATATAGGGCCCCCCAGTATGTTGGTAGGAATATATGTCCCCCCCATAGGTTATAAGGTTTCCAGTATGTAGAAGAGAATATAGTCCCCGACACAAATAAAAAAATTAATAGTACTCACCTCTTCCCATTCCCTGATAAAGCCCTCTCCCATTCCCCTGACTAGCACTCGCTGCTTCCTGTGTCCCTGCACAGTTTTGGTGTGACATCATAATCCCACGCAAGCAGCGTGTTGACATTCTATGCCGCTTGTTTGTTCTCTGGAGGGCCGCTGCCCACTTGGAGTAGGTACTCTGCAAGGCAGGGGGGCTCCCCCAACCCTCCCCGGGGGTCAAAGGGTTTTGGTCCAAGGAAAACAGTGGAAAAGACCGCCTGCGCTTTGGGGCCCCAGCATTGGGACAGAAGTACAGCGCCTGGAATCTGTCCCGCGATTAGATTGCAGGATCAGGACCCGTCATTTTTTTGGGGCACAAAAACCCCGGATAAAAAAGCCCTAGCAATGTCCTGTAGGGGCCCTGTGTGGTTTGGAAGGGGACATCCCCCCTTGTGAATTGTGTTGTAGGAAAAGGATGATTTAGGCTGTGCATTTTATTTTATTATTTTTTTTCAATAGAATGGACCTGGTGTGATCTCATGTGTTTAGGCGTGGTTAGAGGCATGGTCTGATTTGAAGGTATGTGTTTTGGCGGGTTTTAGTGAACTTGCTGGGGGCCTAATGTGTTAAGACACCTTTTTTTAGCAAAATTGGATTTGAAACAAAGGGTTTTAAAATGGTTTTTAGCCATAACACATTTAAATAATTACGTTGTTAAATACATAAGTAATCAACTAATCGAAACTTTAACTAAAAAAAAACAATGGCATACTGTGCAAAACAAAATACAAAATTCACAGATATAAATATTTTTCCTTTAGATTATACATCACCAATATTTTCAAAAATACCGTACATATGTGTAACCTCTCAAATGTAGCAGTCTTTGTCTCCAGTGGAGCTTACAGTCTAGAGCAAATTTCATAGACGGACAAATAATGATGAATAAACTTTTGGATAATGCTGCACTTTACAATTGGGTCCAAGTCAAATCTGAAATAAATCTCACTTCTGACGGCACTTTCGGTTCTTAATGTGTGGGAAGCGACATTGGAAATGTCATCAGAGTACAAGCTCCACAGAGGCAAAGATAATGGTATCAGTAAATGAATCCCTAAAGACTACTTGAAAACCACAATTTAGGATTAGGGTTATGGTTATAGTTAGGTTTAAAACTAGTTTTAGCATTAAAGTGAAAAAATGTGGGTTTAGGACTTCCTGAACCCCAATTTCTTCAAGTGTTTGATCAAATTGGTAGAATCCAACAGGGACAGATTTAGGAACCCTACTTTTGGGGTATTGGAAGACAAGACAAAACCAGGCATTCACTGGGATCCGGATTTGAACCCTAGATTTGAGTGTGCTGACGCTGCACATTTAGGGCCACATGTATGAAAACTGTTTAGGTCTAAAACTCACTTTTTTGCCCATAGGTTACGATGGGCAAAAAAGTGAGTTTTAGACCTAAACAGTTTTCATACATGTGGCTCTTAAAATTTGTTGGTTAAAGCAAGTTAGGTGTTTCCACTTAGATTAGCAGAAAGAGGGATCAAAGCAGGTGTCTGGTGTCAGATGTCCACCTAAAATCACAAAAAACATATCACCAGCAAACAGTTGCAAAACCAAAGTTTTCTATTAGTTATCATTTTGTCATTTTTCATTGTTTGCCAACAGTTACTACAGTCAGTGCCTGGCATTACAGCTCCGGAGGTGTTTTTTTCATAAACATTTACATGCATTTTTATGCAGTGATAAAATCAGGCAGTTCGCATAACCAGGCAGATGTGCATTCTAAGATCTGAGAACTTAGTAATAACACCTATGAGAATTGTAATGCAGCAAATTCCAGATGTCGCAGATAAAACAGCAGATACAATTAAGACATAGCTGAATAGAATCTGCAACAGCTTGATATATTGGGACATTTCAAGGACTTATTATATATTTACTGAAGTGCTCATTGTATTGCCATTTAGTTTTTAGTCTGGAGCCCATCTTCAGAATAAAATTACAGTAAACTAATGGATGTTGTAGAAGAAGAATATCCATTAAGAGAAGTATAATTCCTATGGGTATCATAGCAGCAAAGAACTATTGGCAAATTCCACCTTCATAACATTATCTCTTGAACTTTAGGACTACTCTTGATAGGAATCAGAGTCACTGTATATGATTGAAACACATTGAAAGACAAAGAAGTAAACATCCTTTGGCTACATCACACACTTATAATCACTTCATTGTAAACAATGCCCTGCGGAATCTATGATAAATGTCATACAACTCCAAGCACATTTAAGGGAAGTGAGAGGCACCCAAGTGTCACATCAGATCATTCTTAACCATTTACATCAGCGTGGTCTTGGTTTTACCACAAAGTGAAATAGATGTTAAAAGGTAGAAGTCCTAACCGCTCAACTACATTGTAGCTACTCACAGCTCTTTACATAAACAGACCTTTGACTAGAGTGAGCACACTGTGGGGAAAGGCATGGTGATGTCAAGCCTGCTGGGTCACATGATATGCAGTTCAAACGAATCATACATATCCCTTTTGAAGACACTGAAAGCTGAAACAAGACAAACCAGGCATGAACTGCCTTCATGGTAAAACTCTTTTAAGCTCCTTGTTAGAGATCTGCAAGTTGTGGAAAAGTACTGAAACATTGAACAGTTGCACATGTGCATACTAAAGTTAGTTCATTTAAAAAAAATGTTCAAGAAATTTTATGTTCATCCTGAAATTTCCACCAAAAGACAAATATCCCCAACTTTATGTGAGTAGTATATGTTAGGTACCAAAAAATAGAGATGTGTGCGAGTCCTATCTGGTGTATTTACTTGTCACTAGAGTTTATGCAACAATCTAACACTTTGAAAATGCATCACTTTTAAGGTTCCTCTGGGCATAAAAGTTTGTCCCATGAGGATGAAAATCTATTTTGCTTTTTATAAGGCATAATTGGCTGCTTTTTTAGTGAAGCTCTGAGTATGACAAAAAATATCATAATGTACCACATTGGGATGTTCTGAAAAGATAACTTTAAACTTTCCCTGAGGTGCTGGCTTTTAGAACTGTGGCATATACTGTATGCATAGTTATATTCATCAAACCCATCTAAGAAATTCCAACCAAAGATTATTTTTTGCCTGTTTTTTCTGTCTGCACTCCTTATTTAAAAGAGTTCAATAAAACTTTAGAAAATCTTCATAGTGGGTGTTTTTTTTTTAATTGATCTTGGTAAGAAAAGACAGAAAAATAATTTCTGCAGTTGATTGTATAAAAATAATATTTTAATTCAAATTTAGTTAGACTGAGGAAATAGCCGAAACACAGTTCGGCTAGTAGGGTTTAGTTTCCTTAAAGGGGTTTTCTCATCACCAGCTTTCATAGATTTGAGCTGTTTCTGCCTCTAACAGCTTCAATTCCAGAGGGAGTAAGCACAGAGTGCAGGCAGCCAATCACAGCACAGGGGGCATGTACCATCCAGTGGGCAGGTCCCAAAAGGCTGAATTAAATATCAGGCAACCAATCACAGCAAAGTGGGCGTGGCCCGACTACTTGAGGCAGAAATAGCTCTAGACATGCACAGATTATCTCATAGCTGCTATACTTAATGATTTGGGTAATGCAAACCAATTGCAAAAGTGCTTATTTTTACTGTCCCCATCATTTCAGATATGATCTTTGCAGCGAGAAAACCCCTTTAAATATGGGCAGGACTATACTACTTCTCATTAAAGCATTAAATTGCAATACATTCCTCCAACTATCATTGCTAAGGGATTATATTATACAGTAGAATTCATTCAGCTACTCCAGACAAGTTACATATCAATGGAAGTAGCTTCCTCTCAGCTAAAACGAGTCTTAAAATATGTTTTTTAAGATTGCAACAGAAAGGCTTGTTACATCTTTATATCATAGCACATAAGCATGGGATAGCGCTGAGGCTATTTAACAATATTTTTCCACTATGTAGTTTTTCCCTGTAATACTGAGAAGCAAAGAACATCAGTATTTTGTGTTGGACACTTGGAGTATGCTGAGCAAACCATTCAATCGAATAGTATGGGCGTCAGCGATTGGTTGCAAGTCAGCATAGTGGACTACACATAACCATATAACTGGCATTCTATATAAGCCTTATCTATATGCATTTGTAATACTTACAATCACCCCCATCATGGATAGTAGGCACATTACAGTAGGTGCATCATCTTTAGGAGAGACTTACTTCTGGGATGACAGCCATGAAAACCAATTTGATGCAGTGTGCGGCATGTGGTCTGAGCCCTGAAAGGCTGACTCCTCACCCCTTTAACTTCTGCATCAATGCTGCCAGCATCTATTTTGAAAAGTAATTCTCTGGATATGATGCCGAGCACGTGCACTTCATTTCTTTGGTCGACCATGGCGAGTCCTGTTCTGAGTGGAACCTGTCTTGTTAAACCACTGTATGGTCTTGGCCATCATGCTGCACCTTAGTTTCAGGGTGTTGGCAATCGTCTTGCAGCCTAGGCATCTTTATGTAGAGCAACAATTCTTTTATTTCAAATTTAACATACCTGCTCCTCATTCACACCTGAAACCTAGTTTCACTAATAAGTCACATGACACTGTGGAGAAAAAGTGGCAAATTGTGCACAATTTGTCAATTTTCACTTAGGGGAGTACTCACTTTTGTTGCCAGTGGTTTAGACATTGATGACTGTGTGTTGAGTTATTTTAAAGGCACACCAAATTTACACTGTTATACAAGCTGTACACTGATGCACTGACTATTTTACATTGTATTAAAGTGTCTTCTTTTCAGTGTTGTCCCATGGAAAGATATTATACAGTTATACAAAAATGTGAGGGGTGTACTCACTTTTGTGAGATACTGTCAAAAAAAAAACTACTCTTACCTACTCTAAGCTTACTCTTAACTTCCTTATTTCCAGTGCTAGTCTTCTGCTTATAGTCTTCAACGTCCAGACAGAAATTTCACATGCCACTAAACTATATCACCATTCGGATGTTAACAGCTCCAAAAAGGGATGAAAACATAAGACTGGGGATACCCAGCACTGAAACAGGACTTCAGGAAGGTGAGTATAATTTTTTTTTTCATTTAGCCACCTTTAAACTCTTAAATTATATGGGTACAATAAACGATCGCCTTTATTGGTAATATTTTTCTAGATTGCTGGAATAGCTGGTATAGACATTTGCTTTTTTGGTGTACAGAAGGATAATAGAGATAACAAATTTTTTGAGGTATTTGCCTTGTAATAAATTTTACCCATTTACTCCAATGTACGGTAGTTTGAATTACATCCAGAGTATGAAACGTCTTAATAAATTCCCCCTTATGTGCCTACTCAATTTTTCAGCAGAAGAAAATTATTCATAGCTGGGGCCAGGCTGTGGGAAAAAAAAAAGAAAATAGATTTTTTTCTAACCGTCCTCCACTGTTGCTGCTCTTGACCTCACAGGGACCTGCTTCTCTTCATTTGCAGGATCTCATCCCAACACATGGGAGAGGCTTGTGCTCCATTGTAAGTGAATGGAGTGCAAGCCTCTCCTTTGTTTAGCAATAAAAACATAAAACACAGGTT